>JACEGR010004062.1:0-93347 GCA_014170235.1 Listronotus bonariensis
TATTTATCTCTTTCTGGTTTTAGCTTGCAAGTTCCAATAAATATGTCTTTGTCTTTCATCATGGCGAGCTATCGTAAGATGTGAGCCAATCATCGCTTTTGCCCTGGTTGCCAAGTTGTTTTACAATTTCTGCATGTAAACTTTAATGTCCTTTTTTGGCTCACATCTAATTAAGAGAGAAGAAAATATACCATGAATCGAGATCTTTTTAACTTGACAACGTTGCCGCAGGCAGTCAAGCCGAAATGTTATTCGATATTTGTGTTTGATATTTTTCAATGGCCGATTTGTTTGGACAGTTTGTTTACATTTTCTGTGATTTATTGTGTGTTTCGTGGATTTTTACCTTAATTGGACTTTGAATATTGACTTTATTAGTGATCACAGTGTATATATTAAATTTGTGCTTTTCAACAGATAATTTAAGGTAATATTGACATGGTTATCTGTAAGAAAAAATCTTTATAAAAACCAAATAAATGACATTTTAATAAGGTGTGTGTAATTATTGAACTAAACCCCAATATTTTATATTAATAGGAAACAAAAACAAAGTACCTAACATTAAGGGCAAAAATAGCACAGCTATATAATTTGAATTTGGCGGGCAAACGATAAGTCGACTGCGCCATCTGCGTTTACCTCGCCTTGAAGACGAGACAACGAAGGCCAGCAGCTATCTCTCTCTCGGATAATTTATTTACATTTATATCTTGCATATTTTTGTTACCGAACAATAAAAGTAAGATGAAGCATTTTGGGTATTCGTAATTAAATTCTTGACCTCATAAAATATTTTATAGAATTTAATGCTAAATAATAAATAGATAGTAGTCCTTGCATACTTTAGATTTGTTCGCTTCTATAGATACCTTTTTTCTAGAATTATAGCAAATAATTTTTTTATTTTATTTTATCAAAATACGTGCGAGAAACCTTTTATTATTTTGTGTTAGTAATTCTGTTTTACCCATTAAGAAATGACCCTGTGTGAAAATTGATTTATTTTTTCGTTCAAAGACCCATAAAGTAAAACTGGCTTTATTTAGGCTAATTCCATATACAGAATGGCGTCGATAATAAACAATATCCCTTGTACCAATTTACTCACGTTTCCCTCAAGGGAGCCGAAAGTAATTTTTCTGCGTAATAACTCTTAATTCAATTCGTCCCATGACGGCAATGCAGTTTTGGGTGTAAAAGTATGTCACTGTCCCAAAATGGCAATCAGTTGCAAGTTGAGAACTTAATAAACGTTATATAATAATACGTAACTTGTCTGGTAATACTCAATTACCCATAAAATTATAATGTATTATTTGCTATTATGATAAATATGTTAAGAAATAAATTAAGATCCGCTTAACTTTTTATTTTTTTAACCTACAAAAGGAACAAAGATATCAACTTTTTCGGTAAATTCTGTTGAATATGTAAAATATTTTTATTTTCCTTTAAGTGCGTCTGTACACCCTGTATTTTAAATCACTTATTACAAGATGTTGCAAAAACTACAACCATTTAAAAAAAATATACATACTAAATCCCTAGAAAGTAAAATTCACTAAATTATGTTTTTTTTCTAGGACTATGATTTAATTAAGGATATCCAAAAATGTATGTGCTTTGAAATAAAATTTTTACCGTCCCGAAAATGACCCGTGTTCCCGAAATGATATAATATAATATAACATAATATAATATGATATGTCCAAAAATATTAAATTTGAATGTATTTTTAACATGTTTTTTGCCTTCTTTATTATTTTTTCTTTTAGACATTGCTTTTTATTTGATTGCAGAGTCTATAAATAGTTTGGCAAAACAATAAGTATGAATTTTTCTATCAACACGAAATTGTCGCCCGTCCTTAGAGCGTTTACCATACCTAGGTTTACTTAAAATCTAAATAGATTTATTTAATTAATTTAAATTCTTAAAATCAATCGTTTTTATCCAAAAAGTTATATTGGTATGTTTACAGTATTAGGTACGATGTATGTCTTTGTTTTCTAAAATTATAGATGATTTTTTAAATAACCAATAGTAACTTCATTGTAAGGCGTTATAGGTATGGTTTTTTACTTTGTCCTTCTTTTATATTTTTTATTTCCATTTTCAAATTTACTTTTTATCTACATATTCGTAAATTTCTGTGTGTCTGATAACGCTGGATTTTTCCCCGCACTTTTTACCAACCGAACTAAAAATTAGAAAATAATTTTTCATTAAAAATATTGTCATTTCATAGTAAAAAGCGTGGGTGCATTTTACTATTTTTTCATAACTTTTCCATCATAGATATTTGCAAATATAATAATTATAACATTTTAATATATTTATCACCCCACGCTTTTTACTATGAAATGACAATATTTTTTTTAATGAAAAATTATTTTCTAATTTTTAGTTCGGTTGCATATAAAAGCGTGTTTTTTAGTTTTTTTAAACTATTAATTATTTTTCATTTTTTAGTTTCTGCTACTCTTGACAAAATGGCGAAAAAATTTTTTAATGAACAAGAGTGGCAAATTTTAAAATTTTTCCAACAGATTGCAACTCACTAAAAAATTTCTTCTTCATTAAGTAGCAAGTTTGAAATTTTGCCAACAGATGGCAATCCAGGCAATGTTTGGACCGTTGCCAATATATTGCAAACCCACTAAAAAATTTCTTCTTCATTTAATAGCAAGTTTGAAATGTTGCCAACAGATGGCAACCTAGGTGTTGTTTTTATAATATAATGGAATTTTTTTTCCTGGCGATCCAAAAAAGATAACGGGATACTGTTTGCAGATTATTGCATTGTCATGTTTCCTTAATACGTGTGCAAAGTTTCAAAGAAATCGAATAGCTGAAGTTGGTTAAAATTAGGCTCAAAGATTCCGTTACATAGCCAGATAGTTTACAACCCAAGTTAATAAAAAGGTACTGAAAATCGGTATTGTGGTTACAAGACAAATACCGAAATAAAAGTATATCTGAATGAATGCTGATCTTAATCACCGCGGAGAGAAAAGTATTCATGAATATACATATTCGGCACTCGAATACTGAAGAAAAAATGTGAATACCTCGGATTGAAAAATGGGTGCTTTAAAATTTTAAAATGCAAAAAAAAACCACGCACGGTGCCCACATGCGGTTTTAATTTTTCCATTCCTTTTTTAAGTATTTGAATACAGCTATCCACATTTTGAGGTAGCCACTCGGTATTTGAGTACTCGGTACGCCTGTATTCGAATGTTCAAAAAGTATTCGTCGAATACTGAAAGAGTAATCCAAATACAGAATTCCGAATTCTGACGACAAAAGTATTCTGCCGAATACCGAATACCAAACACACAAATCTATTTGAATACTATTCGAATACGGCCCAATATATTCTAAATACTATTCAGAATACTGAATATTCGAATACGACCCAACTCTAACTGGTAATACTTGAGCCGGTGATATATATTTTGCAGTGAAACAATCCCGCCACAATGCATTTTTGTTCATAATTCAGGGGAATTAAAAACGATTTAAAGAAAAACAAAATTTTTAAATGTATTAAAAACAATAATTTTTATTTTTGCTTCTTCGTGTTGCACATGTGTAGAATAACAGTGCAAGGCATGTAAAAATAGTTTTTGCAATTAATTAATCCTTAATAAATTAATCTATTTTAAAAAATAACTCTTCTTACATAAATTCCAAGTAGTAACAGTAATAACTGATACCTGCAATATTTAAGTTTTTTAAATTCTCGTAGGATGTATAAATCCAAGTAAAAAGTCATAATTAATTATGTAGAAAATTCTCTTTCACATTATTTTAAGAAAATGCTACTGCGATAAACCATACTCTGTCATCATTAGTTGTTCATGATAAAAAAACAATTTGCTTTGCTATAATTTATTACTCGACTAGTCGTAGAAGTGACTTAAATGCATGTTTTTGTGTATTATCTATTAATATAATGATTGTGTGATTGTTTGTCGTCTAATGCAAGTGAAGAGGAACAATGAACTTGATAAAACGTTTTTTTAAATTAAAGCGACTTTAATATAAACAAAGTAACTAAAAATTTAAAAATAATGATTAAAAATAAAATCAAAAACATAAAGTCGGGTAACAACATATATCTGCGCTAAAGTAATAAATGTTAACAAAACTTAACAAACACAAGCTTTTTGTACTTTAATACCATATTATGTTATTACCCTGACTTTATGTTTTTGATTGTTTTTAATTTATTAATTCTTAGTTACTTTATTTATTTTGAAGTCGGTCTAATGTTTTTACGAAAATGTTTATTCTCTTTAAGTTTATTAGTATTGTTATTTAATCGGTGAACATACACTAAAAACACTACTTCATACCATACATAGTATTTTTTTCTCTGTTTGCACAGAGCGGTAATGCTCCCTCTAATAGGTATAAATTGGGTATAAACGGAAACACCTAACACAAAAATGAAATACATGCAATTACACAATAAAATAAAATTTAAAAAGATGTATTAACCAAATGACAACAACATGACAAATTATAAAAATTTATAGTTACATTAAGTACCTTGATTGTTCAAACAACTAGCATAGGTTAAGCTAAGCATATAATTATTAGAGACAGCTTTGTTGCACGAACAACATCCGTCAGAGAACCCGTAGATACCGAGTTTTATTACAATATTCAAAACGTTTCAAATATAATAGAAATCCAATATCTCAATTAATATTAACTTTTAAAATGAGGTAAGTTTAGTTAAATAGAAATATTTTAACTTCACAATTCTCTAGTAAATTTTCGGCTCATTACGCAGGTAGTACCCTGTATTTAGTTTGTATTTTGCTTAAATAAACTGCTTAGATAGACTTAATGAACTAGTTTCCACAAACTACTTCATTATGGGTAAGCAGTTCATGGAACTAGTCCGCATTTTCTTCTACCTGTTGATTCATTCGTTGTTACAATTTAGTAGATTTATTTGTATTTATCAGATGTATAAAAATGAAGTGTTACAAGACCACAAATTTTTTTTAACTAGGCAAACTATACTGATGTTATTGTAGGACAGGTAGTTATAAATTTCAAAAAATATATACTGTATAAGCAATATTTAAACGTACGATTAGTCATCCGATCCGAAATGTTTACATGCCGGCTTTTGCGTTAGACCGTCTCGTTTCCACACATTGCTTATGAACGACTTCATTAGGCTGATTGTGTATAAAAATTAAAACATATCGAAAATTACAATTTTTATAATTTTGGTATTAAAAAACCAAAATTTGGATATTTATTTCAAATGTTTGGTGGCTTTGAGGCGAAAACGTCATTTTATAATTCTGTTATGCTATAGGTACCTAATATTATTACCAATTTTTCGAATACACAATTAACCTGCATTCATCACTTTAAAATACGGTACATTAAATACCTCTATTAGCTCTCATACTAAAAAAATAAATCTTTATTTATTCATATAGCCCAACGTTGATTATTTTTAAATTTTTACGACTTGCTCGTATTAAAAATAATTAGAAAGTTTAATGCATTTTTTCTTTAATTTGTAAAGCTAATTGTTTCTTGGAAAAATAAAACACTCTTTGAATGGGTGTATTAAAACTTTTTACGCTGCAAAAGATTCTTCAGATTAAATCAGCCCAATGATTTATTTTGCTGTCAGAAAAACTTCAAAAACTTAACGAAATGATTAATCATAATTAGAATAACTCAATAAATGTAATACTTACATACCATATGGAGTCACATTTTTAAATATTTCGAATACCCATTGAACACATATTAATTTAAATTAAAAAATATTTTAAATTATGTATTTTTATTGCCTGCATTAACCAAGGTATGTAAATGTGCATTTACTAGGGGATATAATCCCGAGTTCCTGAGTCTTTTTCAATCCCGGGCTTCCAGACTGGGCACAGACAAGCGTAGTAGAGTACAAAACGCGAAAATATTCAAAATCAACTTAATTTTGAAACTTTCCTTAGGATAGAACAAAAATCTGAACAAAAAAGAAATGTTTTTTTAAACATATTTTAATGCAAAACACTAATAACTTACGTAATGCAGAGTATTGCTTTACATGACTTTCAAGCAGTGCTGCCATACCGTGGGTAAATCGTACTACTAGCATCGCACTCGCATTCCATACAGCATCGCGATTGATCGCGAAGCATTTCGAGCTGATAAATCCAGGGGAACTTATTTGCCTGTCACACACAACTTGTGGTTGATTTAAATGCTATGGTTAAGGTAACTGGTCCTAACAATTTGTCCATTGTATTTATCTCTTTCTGGTTTAACGCAAGTTCCAATAAATATGTCTTTGTCTTTCATCATGGCAGGCTATCGTAGATGGAGCAATCATCGCTTTGCCCTGGTTGCCAAGTTGTTTACAATTTCTGCATGTAAACTTTAATGTCCTTTTTTGGCTCACATCTAATTAGAGAAAGAAAATATACCATGAATCGAATATTTTTAACTTGACAACGTTGCCGCAGGCAGTCACGCCGAAATGTTAATCGATATTTGTGTTTGATATTTTCAATGGCCGATTTGTTTGGACAGTTTGTTTTACATTTTCTGTGATTTATTGTGTGTTTCCGTGGTTTTTTACCTTTAATTGGACTTTGAATATTGACTTTTATTAGTGATCACAGTGTATATATTAAATTTGTGCTTTTCAACAGATAATTTAAGGTAATATTGACATGGTTATCTGTAAGAAAAATCTTTATAAAACCAAATAAATGACATTTTTAATAAGGTGTGTGTAATTATTGAACTAAACCCAATATTTATATTAATAGGAAACAAAAACAAGTACCTAACATTAAGGGCAAAAATAGCACAGCTATATAATTTGAATTTGGCGGGCAAACGATAAAGTCGACTCACGCGCCATCTGCGTTGCCTTCCTTGAAGACAGTACAGGAAGGCCCAGCAGCTATCTCTCTCTCGGATAATTTATTTCACATTTAGTTGCTCGTCTCATTCTTGTCTCTGCTAACGTATTCGCGTCGCTTGGCAGGGGAATAATTTCGACGCTATGTGGGATGCGGGCGCGATGCTAGCGAAGGAGTACGATTTACCCATATTCTGGCATCTATGCTTTTAAGTAAGACTGCGTAAACCAGAGTAAAATCAGCTGGGAAATAAAAATTGCTTACTTTTTATTTTTATTGGCATTGAGAACTCGATAAATTAACAGGTAATCTAATGAGTAAATTTCGTTTCATGCAATATTATTTTGAAAAAATGACATTAATTTTTTAATCTCAAAAATCCCAGAATTTTATCCTGAAGATGTCGAAACTGTAAAAGGAGCGGGATCCCGGATTATATTTCCTAATTTTAACACATTGAAGATTTTAAGACGAGCACAAGTGCATATCAATAATTACCGTAATATACAGAGTGGTACAGAATGTTGTTAAAAAAATTAAGGGCAGATTCTATATTAGAAAATACAAAGAACAAGTTCCCATAAAACATGGTCCGAAAATGGATTGTTTTCCAGATACAGGGTGTTAATTTTAAAAAAAAAACATTTTTATGTTAATATCTTCAATGTCCCTCATCTAATTTTGATATTATTTGCCAGTTTTATTTGTAGATTTTAAAGGAATATTGGGATCAAATTTAATTTAATTTATTTAATCTAGAGGCGTCTCTAGCAGTACTTCAACAAATATTTCTGATAAAAGAATGTATGCCACTGACTTTTAAAAGTTTTATATTCTATTTGCATAAGGAAAGTAAAATTACATCGTTTTGAGCTCTTTAACTTTTTTGCATTTTGCTTAATTTTCGAAAAATAAAAAAATCAAGGGAAAACTTTTATCAACACTTAATTTGAAAAAATACTTAATCCCAATGTTAATGGTATTTAATATAGAGTTTGTAATTAAGGTTATATAATTATTTATAAAATTAATTATCAAATAAACATTCTCCCAATTTATCTTGTGTAATCCAGGAATATGCAATTAAGACAATTTTTTTTTTTCTCTAAAACTAAGCAAGTTAGACAAAAAAATTAAAAGCTTAAAAAGCTGCTTTATTTCGAGTTAAAATAACTTTGCACAAAAGTCAGTGGCCTATTTTTTTTGTCAGAAATATTTATTTAAGTACCGCTTGCGACGCCATTAAAATAAATAAATTTAATCAAGTTAGAACTCAATTGACCTTTTAATGTTTTACATAACATTGCTTAATTTAATTAAAATTGGATAAGAAATATTTAAGATAATATTTAAAAAAAAAAACAATATTTTATGCACTTCCGGACCCACGTTAATATTTTTTTTATATATTTTCAATAGCAGAATTTGCTCCTAAGTTTTCGTTACAATATTCTGTACTACCCTGCATATCTTTTTTTTATTAATTTGATACCTTGTATTATTCTTATTGTCAACTTTTAAATATAGATATGATTAATTCACTAGTATTTTGGTATAAAGAATCTGTTGTTTATCTTGGTACCATTAAATAGTAAACACCCTGTATATTCGTTCATAAAATTAATTGACTTTGCAGTATTGCATACTATAATATATTTGGAATTTCAATAAGTATAGATATTCTTATAAAAAAATATATAAAAGTAGGTTTTCATTGCAAAACACTTTATACAGATAATATTTTTTAATGTCGACAATAAAAGACGACCACTTAGTAAATCTTTTTTATAAGTTAAGCTCAAATAATTACAATAGCCCATTTATTTAACATAAATCGTTTTACTTTACATTTACTATAAGAAAATTCGATTTTTGCAAGACGCTTTTCAAAATTAGGCAACTGGTTCCTACATGTTAAAAATTTAGAAATCCACATGCATCAAAAATAATAAAATTTAACATCCTGGAGTTATTTGTTTACCAATTTAATGATGTTAAAAGTTTTTTTATATATATTGAACTGTTGTATTATGACATAAATAATTTAGATTTTTCATCAGTATCCTCAAAATAAATAAATGCACCACTTGGTTTTCGCAACTTTATTCATTATTAAAAAAATATTTTATGTACCATTAAATAGTAACTAACTACTGAATTCAGAATGTTTAAGAGCAGGGGATTTAAACTTAGTGTTAAACTTGACTTTATATTTTAATTTATAATTTCTCAAATTATTAAAAGAATTGATTCTCTTTATCTGCATCACAGTTTTACTAAATAATTTTTCAATATTATATTGTTTTTACAAAAGATCTACGCTGTCATATTTATTTTTATAAAATGCACACAGTTAAATTTCTTTAGATACATTTTTTATGACCTATGGAGACGCGCCAAAGATTATTAGAATGCACATAAACTTATTTATATTTATTAAGAAATTCTCTACACCGAAACTCATTTAAAGATTGTAAAGATAACGATCAAAAACCGCTGTCAATTTATTCGTATTATAACTAAACCTTCAACCTGCATATCCATATTTAATATATAGTATCTAAAATTATAATGAACCTTAATAACCATTTACGACTTTTAATTAGTTTTTTCTTTATTAGTATTTTTACTTTTTTGCTCCCCTAGTTATTTTCATAAAATTTTTACGACTTAAATAGCGGGTATTTTAAAATAATACCATATGTAAGTCAACATTAAAGAAAAATGCGTTAAAAAAGCGATATCCCATAGTAGATGTTTAAATTAAAATATACAGGGTGTCTGCTAATTAATATTACATAGAGAACCACAGAATTCTAATGCCAAAATATTAAAATTTGACCAAACCTAAATGTATTATTATATATTGTATATTGTAAAGTTTGTCCTATGTTGTGTTTATAATTGAACGATTCGACTGATAATTTTAAACCATTCTTTCGCATTTCATTCCTAAAATGCACATTTAAACAAAAATATTTAATAATTTCAACATTTGCTTAAAGGTCGAATCTTGGTATGCGTCCCATTTACCATCACGTTTCGTTTGCATAAAATTTCATTACACCCCGAATCCGATTGGACGGTTGGCATTGAACCCAATACTGCGCTCTTCGTCCTATATTTTATCGGATGCAGATAATACGGTTCTAAATCCTTTTAAATTTGACAAAGAAAAAAATATGCAATCACGAAAGAAGCAAACAAATAAGAACGCAAACCACGAAAGAAACACAATATGTTAGCAATTTTATTTCCCACTATTTCTTTTCTACACTTACCAGCTGTTTTACTTAACTGTAATTTTTACACCTTTTTCAAAACCGCGAATATCGTACAAATTTAATTAAATAAAAATAAAAAGTCTTCCAAAAAACACTTCCAAAAAACAATGTCGGGGTTTCGCAATATCAGAGCAGAAAAATGTTCGTCCAACAACTTCTGTGAATGGCATAGAAAAAACATTTTAAAAAATAACCTACAGTGATAAAAAACACTAAAAAAGAAGGGGTGATTAAAGTATTATGGTGACTAAATTAAATTTAGATCGCTTGAACTTAATTCAAATCGCTTCAAATACATGATTGACTTACGGCGTTCAATCCAATCCTTTACTTAATCGGAAACATATTTATTGCAATTTTTTGTCGAATTAAGTTTTATCCGATTGGTTGAATCGGATTCAAAATAACGATGTTAACGTACTCAATACTACATACACTGTGTTTATGTATGTGGGCGTCATATAAGCAATATTTTTATTATAAATTTACATATTTTTATTAAAAGTTCTGCATGGTCCAAATCCTAAAAAGCAACCATCAGATATCAGATTTTTATCAGTTATTTACGACGTTTGACCAAAAATGTAATTTTTGGTAAAGAGTAAAGTACCTGGATTTTTCTAATATCGAAAACTGTTAAATATGCAGTTTTATTTGTATTTAGTAAGATGAGTGACACGTTTATAAAAGTGGTGGAGCATGGTTGCTTAAACCTCTGTATCTTTGTTAATTTTGTTCCGATTGATCTTACATTTTTACACAATCTTCTTGAATAAAATAATATATTTAAAAAAATGCAAAAAAGTTTAA
This sequence comes from Listronotus bonariensis, assembly GCA_014170235.1. Taxonomy (NCBI): domain Eukaryota; kingdom Metazoa; phylum Arthropoda; class Insecta; order Coleoptera; family Curculionidae; genus Listronotus; species Listronotus bonariensis. The sequence goes on from JACEGR010004062.1 coordinate 11,015, forward strand.
AAACCATGTTTCCCCTTAAAGCAACTATATGTATACGTATTACTGTTTATATAGGTTAATAATATCATTAATCAATTTAATGACTTTCTTCGAGTAATTAAAGTAGACCTAAAGGATATAGACAATTACCTTTTTTATTAATGCCTTGGGTCTTGTTAACCTATTACTATCAAACAACACAGGTGTGCCCGGCAAAGTAAGGTGTCCAAAAGTAGAATTTAAAAAGGAATGAATCCGATTAAACATATTACACAACTTCCTAAATATTTAACAGTTTTACGCCAGAACCGGTACATAACTATATTGGTTTTTATATATTTCCTTTTATTAGTTTAGTAATAAAGAAATTACAGTTTATATCCTAAATAAATTAAATTTATTTAGGATATAAAAGTGCGCTTTTAAATTAAAAAAAAAAGAAAGGTAACCATAAGCACCTGATATGCTAATGCAATGCAAATTTAACCTACTTCAAGAACTTATACATATTATGGTTTTGTACAGAACTTGGCCCTCATTTAGATCTCCATTCTTTTGCGGCAAAGCCCACAGCCAAGCATCATTTAAGTATTGAACTTTGCTTACGTTTTTATAACATTTATGTTTTCTACCCAATATAAATAATAAATGACATTATATGCAACATTTAAAACACAATTTAAAAGAAATACAAAGTATACATTTTTGGTAAGGTAATTTTTTAACAGTTTTGGAACTGAAAAAATATATAGGATGTGCCATTTAAAAAAATTTATAAGTTAAAAATAAGAAACCTTAGAAAAACTAAAAGGATAATTATCAACTATTGGCGTAACCAGTTGCTGCAAAAATGTAGGGGAGACCGGGGCTACAATTAACAGAGCGAACTTCTTCAGAACTATACATATTATAACTACCACTCATTCTTTGATATGTCTACTAGACCACACCGCATGGTTTGAGACTAGCCAGCTAAGATCAATGGGCTATAAGAGTCAGCTGTGTGGTCAACGACTTTTTGGGCACGTAACGAACTTTTTTAACTTTACAATTTTTTGATTTACGCATTAAATATTTAGTTTTATAAGATAAGATATTGGTTTTCCTAGAAACGTGATTAATACCTAATAATTCTACATTTTTGAATAAGCCTTACTTCTAACCAACTTTCTGCTATATTTTTAAAAACTCCCTTGGGGCTATAATTAACAAATTGGCGGGGGTCAGTATAAACGCGTTAATACCACTGATCTCGATTGATTGCTGTGATTGTTATTACCTGCGCGAAACAAAAACATTTCATGGGCGAAAAAACGGGTTTGTACGCAAGCAAATCGAGGGTGAACGCGCCTGGCGCCAAACAGACTATCCACATTATCGGAAAGAATGGTTTTCTGTTTGGAGTACGGTAGCTAATGAGCGTCACGGTCAGACCGCAGACGGAGGGTACAGGGTGCCAGTGTTTGTATTTGGCCACGGCTTTTAAGTGCGCATGTTCGTTCACCCGTCCATTTGTTTACTGCGCGAGGTCGTAAAAATCAGAAAAATGCTTCTTGCCACTGCGGACCTAAATGTAGGTTATCTATGGTTAATACCTACCCTAGTTTAGAGCATATGAACGCAAAACCACGCGGTGGTCAAAATATTTAGAGTGGACTGCAATGAGGGAAAAACAGAAGTCTTAGAATTTGTCGAATGAATTTCAGCTTGTTTTACTCAAATATTTTGTAGAATAAAGGGGTGGAAATATGTAAAATACAATAAAACCCGGTTGGTGTTTAGTCGCGAACAGGAAGCAATAATAGCAGAATAGTTGATAAAGTGTGCAAATATATTTTTTTTGGTTACTTTCCACTAAAGTTTAAAAAAATGACCTATCAATGTGCTACTTTTTACAATATTTAAGAGGTAACAGAATGAAATAACGCATAACGACTGGGTCGCAAGTTTTATCAAGAAAAATCTGGGTTATCCATTTAAAACCTTAAAGCCATAAGTTTAGGCAGGGCTGCTTTCTTTAATGGGATCAACTTACCAACCGTTTTTAAAAATACAGCGTGCTAGAAAGCACGCTTTAATCCATCTCAAATTAAGAACTTTGACGAATCGGGGTATAACCACGATTTAAAAGCCCAAAAAAATTGTTGCAAAAAAAAAGGTACAAGGCAGTGACATCTGCCGATAGAAGCGAAATTATTTTGCATTTGCAAAAATTCTATTCTTCTGTTAATACTTTCCTCAGAGCTGTTAATTTTGTGTGTAGCTATATATATATAAAGTTATATCCTTTGCTCAGGATTTTTTTTACAGTCTGAATAAAAAAATCCTATTTTTGTGTAAATCAAAAATCCATTTCAATAGTCCCTTGGCTTTTTGTGGATCTGGAAAACATTGTTTCAGTCTCCTATTGTGTCTATTAATTTTTGCTCAGCATCTGTTTTTCAAACCGAAATTAAAATTACACGGTTTTAAACGTTCTATTGTGTAGGTACTACTCAGATACAAACTATAGATCGGATATCTTACCACAAATCGATGATTAGGCACATTTTATAATTAATTTTCTATTATAGTCAGCAGTAATCATTATTATTTTTGTTGAGTAAAGTTCATTACTCCTGTGATGGATCTGATGCCTTATTTGATTGGTTCTTTTATCGTTAATAGTCGAGTTAAAATTATGTGAAAGAATATTGGTCATCAGTAAACATTCACATGTTTATTTTAGTAGGTACAAAATAATAATATTTATGTTTATTACAGCCTTTATGACACACATGTCTTCGGAAGTTGTTACCAAATGGGAAAACTTTTATTTATTAGGTTTGTTCCAGCAGAATGTTGGAAACAGCAACAATGTAAACGCAGAAATGGTTACAAACATTGGTCAGAAATGTTGGCAACAGTTTTCTGCTGGAACAAAAAGAAACAAGGGCGTGCATACTGCTTATACAAGGCGTGCATACTACTTATACATCAAGGAAGGTTATGTTAAAAATTTGTCATGTAATAATGTTTGAAAAAAATTTCAAACTTTTAAACTGTTTCCAACATGTTTCCAACATCTTAAAACTACTGCTGAAACAACAAACAATTGTATACCGTTACAAACGTGGCATTGCTGAAACGACAAATTTGACATGCGCAGAATCCGAACGGTTGCAAACATTTCTAACAACCTGCTGGAACAAACCTATTATTTCACGAAAAAAGTGTCTTTTTCAAAAAATCCTGTTTCGTGGAAAAATACATTTCAGATAAGAATATGTTTATGTTGAATGTACCAGGGGCTTAAAAATTTTTTTTTCAAACTATAGCATTCAATTGTTTGGAAAGAGTAAACATACGAGAATTTTTATTGTTCGATTCTCTATCTGTCTGCATACTTTTTTTGATGCGAAACTTTAAACAATAATTCTCGCTGACTTCGTTTGTGACAGCTGAAGAGTTACACATGTTTTGTCTCCGATTATTCTGGAAATTTGAAGTTAGTTTGCTCCTCCCGAATCGATCCAAAATTTTATACTTTATATACAATATATACTTTATGACACGCCCTGTATAGTTCAAAACCACTCTTGATAATATAAAGCATTAATAAAACATAAACTATGATTTTTTTCTTTACTTCATGCATCCAAACGTACATATCGACAACAGTAAAAAGCATGGTTTTTGATTTTGTATACGGTTGTATATTTTTGTTTATTTTGTCCCATTGTTACGACTATTAGTTTTATAAATATAGCCGACATGCATGTTGTTAATTTAAAATAAGGTCCTTTTTGAAGCTACCCTGTACGTGCAACATACAAATATTCTTGTGGAAATGTATTTGTTCGCCACGCAGCACTTTTAAGGAAGAGTTTTTTTTTCGTGGAATTAATAGTTAAAAAGTTGGTAAGAACTTTTAAAGAAACGCTGTATAGGTATTTTTTTTTTGGGTTAAACAAAAAAAAAAGGGAAAAATTAAACTTCAAGTATATCTTTCGTCCGTTTGTCTATTTTTTAGAGACGTTTATTTGTTAAAAGTGAATTAAGGTAAAAAAATTAAAAAATTGGTCTAATAATAGGTTTGTAACACACACTGCCAGGCTATTAAAATATTTACCTTCAAATTTAAAAACCATAACTGAAAGTTTTTAAAATTATAGAAAGAAAAATTGTTAAAGCCTACTGAAAACTGCCAGTGCAAGAAAAAAAGTTATAATAGATCTAATTATAAATGCTTTTAACATTCAAGATCTTGATGATCCAAAAATTAGTACAACCCGTTAGTTATAATTATTTTTACAGTGTTTGTATATAGTAAGTATAAATACTACCTTAAGTCCAATTTTAAATTAACACCCTTAACTTTTTCCCCTTTTATTCAACAAAATTAACAAAAATATTGTTTTTTTTTGGGTAATTCTATAGTTTTTAAATCAATTATCAAGTTGTTATTATCTCTTAAGATATACAGGGTAGGACAAAAGGTGTTATTTTAGTTTCAAACATAACCTATTAGCTTATTATGAGACAAGTATTAAAGCGACCAATAACTTAGCACGTGTAAACAATGCGCTATTGCATAAAATAAATATAAATGTGTATAAATAACATTAAGCTTATATTAATACTTTAATATTTATGCATTCTTTGCAAAGGTTGAAACGACATTATGCCTCCATGCACGTCCTTGAGTTCTCTTTTCCTTACGGTACAATAAACGACCCATTGTTAGACTAAAGAATGAAATTGTTAATATCATACATTTTTTCAAACATGCTTGGAATGTTTATACAGGGTGCTCTTCGAGGGGCACCATTAGGGATCTTGGAGGCGGTAAGAGATACAGGGTTGGTTAAATTATGGCAAAGTTACACATTTTTATGCTTCACTAATATTAGGTAAAACTTTAAAAATTTGCAGCTGTTCTGAATTATTTGGAAAAAGAAACGCAAATAATTTGCAATTCAGCTTTTATTTTTTATCAGTTTATTTCAAAGATATTTTATAACAAACAACACAATATCATGACAAATTTTTCTGTTCTATAAAAATTTGTTATTAAATTTAAGATCCGACGATTCTTCTTTGGGTCATTATCATTAACTTTTTTTTTAATGTTCGGAATATTTGGTTTTAAGTAAATAAACACGTATTTTAATTCTAAATTCAACGATATATTACACTTAACATTTATGCGACGTTTCGACCCGAAAAACGTCTTGCGGTGATGAATAGGGTTGCTGGGCGGGGTAAAATGAGTTAATATTGGTCAAAACCACATTCAAAATTAAGTGAAAATAATTTTTGTCTGAATATTTTTGTTAAAGAATGGAGAAATTCAGAAGAAATTGAAATTTAAGTTTTATAACCTCAAATTAGCAAAAAGGTTAAAGAAGCGTAATTTTATTGCAAGTAAAATATAAAGAGCATTTGGCAACATCGAAAATATGTCAAAGAGATATATTTTTTTAATTCCAATTAAAAAGAAAAGAGTTAACTAACTAGAACTAACCTGACCGTGACTTCGGGCACGTTGAATTTTATTTAAAAAAATCCACTAAGAACTCGGATGCGTAAAGTTGAACAGATAAGCCGTTGTTGCCAAATGTTCAGATTAAAAGTGAAGAACTTTCGAAAATTCAAATTTTTGTTTTTTACAAAAACAAAAAAATACAAAATATTTTATAACAGCGCCATTATATTATGATTAAGAACAAATAGGATGTAAGCCAAAATTTTTTTTTAATCATAAAAACAACAGAAAACCCTATACGGCACATTTACCGTTCCGTGTTATGTCCGGTTTCATGTGTTTATATTATGTTGTTGATATTTTTATGAAGATATTTTTTACTTGCGCGCCTTGTCGGCTTTTTAAAAAATAAACAGTCAAACGTTCCAGCCGCTTTGTATCCAACACAAGATTTTTACTATTTAAAAGAAGTTTATTACCTGTATAAATTTAGATATAAATATTCTTATATGGATTTAAGGATTCTTTAAAGGCGGCAATTTTAAAAGTGGCTTAAATTCTGATTAATTACTTTGCATTTTTACAAATTTCAGTAAATGTCAAATTTTTTAAATTCGTCATTTATGGATTTTGCTCGCGGGCGGCAGCAATACATTTTTACTGCCGCTGAGAAGAAATAGTTAAAGTAATTTGTTAAATACAACAAGGATCGCTGTTTTTGACGTTTGCAGAAAATAGTACTTATAGGAATTGTTTTATAAGGAGCAAAGGTTACGTTTTTTGCTGAGTTTGTAGAATTTGTCGGACGAGTGCAGCGAGTCCAACAAAGTACAGACGAAGCAAAAAGTGTCTTTCTCTCCGAATAAAACATGCAATTTTTTCATCAAGCGTAAAAGTTCATTTGAATAATACTTAATTTTTTTTTTTATGGAAATATTATTCCAAGGTTTTTGACAATGCTTTAGCGGCACTAAAAGTATTTTTACTGTCGCCCAACATCGTCACTAAAAAAAAACAGCCTACTTCGCATTTTTACAAATTTCCATAAATGTCAAATTTTTATTGCGTTCTATTATTTGTCGTTTATGGATTTTAATTTTAATGCCGCTCACGGGCGGCAGCAAAAGATTTTTACTGTCGCTGAGGAGAAATAGTATAAAAAGTGACATTTTATTGTTTTTTGTTAAATACAACAATGATCATTATTTTTGACGTTCGAAGAAAAATACATTTATTATAACTAAATCAAGTTTTTTTGGCTGTTAAGCATTTAGAATTATTTTTGCCTTGATTTTTGCCAAAACAATACAACACAAATCTCTTTATTTAATAAAATTAAGATTCTCTCATCCAGAGTGACGCTGAGGTCCAATCTGTACGTGCCTCAAGGTAGGAAAATGCCTATATAATTTGTAGTATTTACATAAATTAAAAATATCTCAGTGTTACTAACTAGATTAACTCATATAGAGTCAGGTTAATTTGAAGCTCGATTCAAAGCTCGATTTGAAGTCAAAAGGTATTTGTCCAAGTAACCACTTGCAACAAGATCATACTCCTGTTTCGACTGACAATATTCCTTCTTAGTTCTGCCAGTTTAGATACTGAATCAAGTTGCTCACGTACTGAAGAAATCTCAAATATTACTAAAGGTAATATAAGCAATCTTGTCAATAAACAAATCAACCTCTCCTTGAACATGATCCACTACCGTTTGTGTTTATTTTCTATCTGATATCAGCTTCAGTGCTTTAACAGGCAAAGTTACCAAGAGCTCTGGGAATTTGGACTTTAATTGTAAATATATCAGCTACTACTTCATTTAGGGTGTCGGAATTGTTGTACTTAAAATCAAGCATGAAATATGTTTAAAATCAATCTTACAATTCTAATAGTAAAAAATATATTTGGTTGACAAATCATCACATTCTGTTTCTACCCAGCAGGGTGGGTCTTAACAAACAACAAACAATGTTATCCAAAAATGGCTTGAGAAATCGGGAATTCATTGCGAGAATTTGAGATTTTCCACAGGAATTCGTTTTTGTTTTTACCGGAAATTGCAGGATTTTTTAAAGAAATTTAAGATTTTTTCCGGAAATTCAGGAATTTTTAAAGAATTTCAGGATTTTCTAGATTTTTTAGGAAATTTTTCAAGAATTCGAGAATTTTCGGGAATTTCGGGAATAGGTGTACAAAATTTTAACTAAACTATTTTGTGGTTTTCTTTGTACTATTCATTAAACATACATATTTAAGTTTAATGATACATTTCTACCATCCTTAAAATTCATTGAGAAATCTGGATTCGCTGGGTTTGGATTGCGTCAGGTGAAATCGACGAACCAAACTCCTCAGTTGACCGAGCGCCGTGAAATCTTCTGTTATATTTTAAATTAATTTTTTATTTTTTTTCCTAATTATTTATTAATTAATATTTAATTACTTTATTATTTTTTCTATTATTTTTACATATGTAACTGAGATTCTTACGAACTCAGGAAACTGTTATGACCTCGACAACCAAATAAATTAAGAAAATAGTTCTTTGATACTACTATATCCCTGACACACGTCTTAAATCTTTGAAGTTCTGTCACAACATTGAGTCACATCAAATGAAAAGAATTTCTCATCATCAATTTATCTTATGAATCAAGTTCAGTAAGGTGCCATAATATTAAATAACTTTCAGATGTAAATCTGAATTTGGGTCACCTTCATCAGCCACCATCAAAATATTTTGCTTCTTGTTGTCTTTTGTATTATTAAAAGTTAATATTATTTATTTGGCGTAATGATTGACACATTTGATTATGCATTTGTAAGTATAAATTTGAATTCTCAAAGAACACATACAGAATAAAAAGTTTTGTAAAAAAATTTAATCGACTTTACAAAAATATTAAAACTCAGTAAAAAGTAAAAAATAATAAAAAAGGAGGTCGGGTATCAATATTATGATATTAAGTTTAAAAGCTTTTGTTTATTTAGTTATTAACATTGAGTAGTTTAGCATATACATATATGTATATGTTATTACCCAACTTCTTTATTTTTTTATTTTTATTATTTTGTTTTAAAGTTGGTTCAAATATTTTTAAAACTGTTTATTTTTCAGCCTTTTAGTTCATTATTATTACTATTAAATTGGTAAACATAGGTACACTTAAAAACACAGACTAGAGTAAAAGCACAAGATGAATATTCGAGGTAGATCGTCAAAGGAACTAATTCTAAAAAAGGTTTTAAAAGTGTCTCTTTTATGAATTTTATTTCATTATTGGCCCAGGGATTAAGTATCTTTTCTGCAAAAACACCATTCATCACTTACATTTGTGAGCATCTTGACATATGGAGTTTATGCAAAATTATAAAGTTTGCTTGCTTATTCGACAAAATTTTGCTTAATTCGTGAAATAAGCGGTAGAATTGCCGATTCGTTGTAATAAGCAAACGTGAATACGTGAACTCGGCATATATATATATTTGCCGAATACCCGAAATTGGCAGCCAACAACCCAAACGCAGACTACAGTAAAAAGTGAACTGGTAAATAAAACTGTCACATTGGGGTGGACATGGTTCGTTCTAATTAGTTATTTTATATTTTTAATTCTCTTTATTAAGAAATTTAAAAAACCAAAGATTTAAGTAAACAGAACTACAATATCCCCACCCCCGCCAAAGTGACAGTTTTCCATGTGTGCTTCAATCAATCAAATCACCTCCTCCGGTGGCTTTATTGTAGTCTACCGAAAGCAAAGCTTTGAAAATTTAAGAATATGTTTGTTACGAAGAAATTGTGACAATTTATGACCATATAACAAGAAGAAATGAATATTTTTATTTTAGTTTTGCAAAACAATTTAATTTTTATATATTTATAATTTTTCATTAAAATGTGTAAAAATACATAATAAATAAGTTGGTAATAAATGAAACAACTATTTTGCCTATTTCGTGAAATAAGCAGTATAACTAAAATATTTGCCTATTACAAGAAATCGGCAACTCTACTGCTTATTGCACGAATAAAGCAAAATTTTGCCGAATACATGAAATTGGCAATTACACAAATTGAGTGGTAACATCTTTAACTACGATGGTTTTAATAGTATTTTGCTAAGCACTTTTTAATTTTTAATAATATTTTAATAGCCGTTAGCCGCTTATGATAATAATATAATAGCAGTCCCACACACGCTTACAGTGGAATTTAGAAAAATAATTAAAATAAATGTAAGTACGTGCGCGGAAAGTTAAGATTAAAGGAATGCCCACATTACTTGCGTTTTTCTTTTGTGATTGCATGTAAGATGCCGTTTCTAATGCTTCCGTGTTAAATTTATACATAGCATTAAGAAAACGACGAGAATACGCTGACGACAAAAATTATTTATTTTTTTACAAGATTATAGTAAAAGATGGATATTTATAGGTATTTAATTAAAAGATATTTCACACGACAGGGTTTTAATTTATAGCCACCCACTTTTAACTATAACCAAGAAGGATAGAAATAAACGTCCTGTTTAAAAGTTTCATGCTTTTTGTATCTGTTATCTTGAGTCATTAAGAAACAATGAACCTCAAAAACTTTAAAATATGAAGAGGTAAACTTTTTAAATGGAACACCTTGTTTATTATATGACCATAGAAAAAGGTCTTTTAAAGTCTTACAAAAATACCACATGTGATATATCTATCTTTAATAGTTCTTGAAATATGACTACTTAAATCAGAACAATAGTAGATATAATTTCCATGATATATACCCACGGCACTAAGCTGGTACTGTAGATGTACTGGAAATTATATTCACATTTAAATGGCCATATTTCCGAAACTGTTAAAGATAGATATAATTAATGTGGTCTTTTGTAAAGATTTTAAAAAGACTTTTTAATGGTGACAATATACAAGGTGTTCCATTTTACAAAAAGTTTAACCTTTCATTTTTCTTGAGTTTTTGATGTTCCTTTGTTTCTTTTTTAATAGATAGATAGATAGATAGATAAGCATTTATTAATTCCAAATAACAAATAGTTACATATAAAACCCAAAAGGGTGTGGAACCATGTCATACAATAATGTGATAATATATTATCTTAATTACTACACCTACCTAGTAACTTTTTATCCTCATCATCAAAAAATTCACTTAGTGTGTAAAATGATTTTGTTAACAGATATTTCTTAATACACTTTTTTAGTTCACTCTCTGAGAGTAGCCTAACTGATTCAGGAAATGAATTAAAAAATTTTATTACTGAAAATTTGACATTTTTCTGAATGTATGAAAAATTGCATTTATCACAGTAGAGCTTGCCGCCCTTATCTCGAGTGTCATGATCATGACTAAGGTGACACTCGGCAAACAAATCCAAGTTACCCCTCACAAACATGACAGAATCCAAAATGTAAAGATTTATAACAGTTAAGATTTTTTGTCAACAAATACTTCTCGACAGCTCTCTGTTTGTTTCATTCCATAGATATTTCTAACACAACGCTTCTGCAGCACCATAACTCTGTCAATTCTGAAGAATTTCCCCAAAATACCAACCCATACTTAAGCCGACTCTGTATATATGCATGGTATGCTGTAATAGCAGCATCCACACCAACATTCTTAGCAATAACTCCCAAAGCATAGGCAAATCTGGCAACCCCCAAAGCAACCTCCTCGATATGAGCTTCCCAGTCCAGTCTACAATCCAAGTTCACACCCAGAAACCGAACCGTATCAGACGACACCAACTCCTGCCCACGATAGTTAGTTCTTATTGTATTTTTTGTTTTGTTTCCAAACTGAACTATTTGTGTTTTTGTTATATTTAATAGCAAATCATTTTCAGCAAAATATTCGTTAAGTTGATCCAAAGAATTAGTAATATTTGTCAACAAAAGCTCATCATTTGCTTCACTAAATATTAAAGTGGTGTCATCTGCATATAGCACCACATGATCAGGTGATATTCCCGGCAATTCGTTGGTGTATAAAATGTATAAGAGTGGTCCTAGGACAGAGCCCTGAGGAACTCCCCTTTTTAAGAATACCTTATTGGATTTTAAAAGATTACCAACCTCATCACGCTCAACAACTTGCTGGGATCTATCAGTCAAATATGATTTTATTAGTTGCAGAGCCATGCCTCTGACACCATACAAATCCAATTTTCCACACAATATTTCATGGTTCACACTATCGAAAGCTTTCGAAAGGTCAAGACATACTGCAGCAGTTTTATTTTTATTGTTTAAAGAGTCTAGAACTTTTTTAATACCTGATAGATTGCACGAATTGTGTTCTTGCCCTTCCGAAAGCCATTCTGGTTATCTGAGAGTACAACATTCCTCTCCAAAAACTCAATCAGCCTATTATAGATAATTTTTTCAAAAATCTTGTTAACATTAGACAATAAGGAAATAGGTCTATAATTGTTTTCTAAATCTTTTTCATTCTTTTTATGTATGGCTTTAACATAAGCATTTTTAAGCAAACTTGGATATTTCCCAGACGTGAAGCATAGGTTTACAATATGAGAAATCGGCCCTGAGATTATATTTGAAACAGCCTTTAATAAAGTAACAGGAATTTCATCCTCTCCAACAGATGTCTTATTTTTTAGTTTATTTATTATTATTTTAACTTCATATGGAGTAACGGGAGAAAGAAAAATTGTATTTTGTATACTTATATTACAAAATTTATCCCAAGTATTAGAAGAGATTGACGGACATGCTGTGTCAAAAAATTATTTAATTTATTTAATATCATCATTTTATTATTATATTTGTTTGAAAAATTTGAAAATATATTAGAGCTATGTTTTTTTGAGCGGTTATATCTTTTACTAAATTCCAAGTCGTCTTGGTTTTATTATCGGAGCTGTCTATAATAAACTGACAATGCAACTGCTTTGCTTTTTTAATGACCTTTCTCAATATTGAACAGTATTTTTTATAGTGATCTTTTGTAATTTCGCGATTTAACTGTCTAAAATATAATATTCTTTTCATTCTACATGAAGTTTTAATACCAGATGTAATCCATGCAGATATTTTTTGGTATCAGGTATTTTTTCAGAACAAAAATATTTTTAAGCAGAGTCGTGATGGTGCCGGAGAAGAGATTGTAGGCTAGATCGACATTTTGATTGCTATAAAGAGGCAGCCAGTCAACCTGAGATAATTCTTCTTTAAAATGACACACTTTGGCCTTTGAGTATATTCTTTTTGTTTTATAACTAAATTTGTTTAAATTTAAATCTGAATTTGGCAATAGTAAGACCTGAGCATGGTGATCAGATAGCGCCGTATTCAGAACATACCCACTACACAACTTTGTATCTAAATTACAAAACAAGTTATCAATGAGTGTTGAGCTGCTTTCAGTCTCTCTTGTAGGCTCAGATATGCAAGGAGATAAATTAAAAGAGTGCATTAAATCCAAAAACTGATTAGTTTGCTCGTTTTGCTCAATTAGATTAATATTAAAATCACCTCCCACTACTAATGTGTAAGTCATGTAATGTGTGCAAGCTAAACCTAGTACCTCTTCCAAGTTTGAAATAAAAGACTGAAAGCATCCCAAACCACGCCTATAAATGCATACTATAAGAAGTTTTTTCTCAATATTTACAACACAAGCATACTCCACAATACCCTCCAGACTTTTTTCTTTAACCCACTGTACTTCACTATAGTTTTGAGAATCCTCACAAAATATGCCTACACCTCCATGTTTCATTGTTTTTCTTGTGAAGCAGGACACCATGGAAAAACCATTAATTTTCACATAATCCGGTTCATTTTCACCTAACCAGTGTTCAGAGACCATAAAAATATTTGGTTTGTTTACTAGGGTCTCAAAAAGTGCCTCGATGTCTAGAGTTTTATTACGAATACACTGGATGTTTTGATGCATAATGTTTAATGAATTATTTTTGTTGGAAATTATTTTACACTCTTTGGCAATAATTTCAGTTTTTGGTTGCTATGAGGACTGCTTATTATGATGTTGATCCTGATTGTACTGAGTTTTAGTGCGTTCTTTGTCCACAAATTTTTGTAGAGTTGAACATTTTACATCATATACTGTATGATTGGTATTCAAGGTTAATTTAAACTTAGTATTTGCTATATTACAGTTAATACAACATAACTTTGTGCTGGTACATTCCTTAGTATCATGATCTTCACTCATGCATTTCCCACAAATCTTTCTCTCAGTGCATTCTCTTGCAGTATGTCCCAACCGACAACAATTGTAGCATCTGATAATGTTTACATATTCGAAGCATCTACATGATTTGTGGCCAATGAAAACTCTTGCCTCATTTTTGACTAATATTTGATGAAAGGTTTGTGCATCACATTCAATAATTGCAAGATATGTTTTTACCATTTTTTGATGACAATGGTTTTAATCGTGCTTGCTTCACCTATTATGCCCTGATTTTGACGTTTTAGCACTTCTTGTATTTCTTCTGGCGTGTATTCCTTTTCTATTCCAACAATTTTTATTTTAGTTGACTTTTTATTAGGAATTATGGTTTTAAAATTGTTCCCCCATGCTATGTTCGAGATTTGACTTAAGCACCTTAGCATCATCTTCGTCTTTGCATTTGATAACCAATCCTCCACTTTTTGTTTCCCTCATACTTTTTATTCCGGTGGCGTCTCAACGACAACTAAAGGAATATTTTTTAACAAAAAACGGTACGCCACTGAATGTGTAAATGTATAAATGTTTGCTTCCTCTAGATTAGGAAAATAAAAATAAAGCTGTTATGTCTCATTTTTTTCTTATTTTAGAGAAAAAATCATATTTTTAGACCATGAAAGAAGCAAATTTAACACCCTGTATGTGAGAGTAGAAATTTGCAGGTACCCAGGTTTATATAAACTTTTGTAAATATCTGTTTATTAGTGAATCTACTCTTATATTCGTAACTAAATGTTTGTTCTTAAAAAATTGCTAATTTTTTGGCGATTTTAATCAGATTTTTGCAATTTACTCAAAATTTGAGGGGAGGTACGGGCAAAACTGACTTCAGGTTCGGATTCAGCGCGTCAAAATACGTAAAGATAGGTAGGTCCGGTCAATAGGACTGAACACTATTTTTTGTGGGCCTGTGTAATTGTTGTTTCATTGTTTATGTTTTAGTAGGATTTTTTAGCTTAGACTGGACCCAGAATATTAGCTATTCCTGTTTTTAAAAGGACAGTTAAAATAAATTAGTAGTTGGTATATTGCATGCAACATTTAATTATTAGAGTTAGTCCGCAGATAGAGGTATCTTGCCAGGGACGGCTAATGATGCCCACATGATGGGTGGGCTGCCCACATTAGGAACAGCATGGCTTACCATGTCTTAAATAAGCCAAACAAAAGTGCATTTCGAAGACATGTACGATTTAATACTACGTGCTTTCTCTAGGTGACTTTTTACAGGTATTTTTTTGTTGCTATTTTATCTTTCGGGCTCTTGGACTTTTGGAAATATACGACACGTCTTTGATAATTTGAAAACAGCTACTTTGTACAGTCTATCAATATACAAACTGTCTTATAAGAGAATTCAAAACAATTTTCCGTATGCACGTCATCCCAACTGGCTGCACCTGACGTTGAATTTTTTGGTTAGTGTACTGATCACATTAACGTCGCTAATAAACGCATCAATAACAGAATTTTTTCTTTAATTTACGCCAAAAAAAACCACTTTGATTCAAATTTCTATGATCGTCAGGATGGTCGAATTGCTTCTAATCTTGCGACGTTGCCTTACTTTGTTGTTACTTTTTACTCAAATATTCTATTGCAATGACGTCTGTGTATTAATATAGTTACGGACTTTAAAATACTGTTCAGTTTAAACAATTTTATTAAATTAGTGCTATTAATTTTGATTTTGATAGTTTATTTGAATAATTTACCTTAGTTTATTCAAGTTATTTTATCACTTTCGTAGGTTTTGGAAAACACTTAAGTTATCCAATTAACTCTTATTTCATTCTGTACTAAGAAAAATTTTCTGAGATTCTTTTCACTTTACTATAATTGGCGATGCTAGTCTGGCGGTAGTATCGCTGGGTATTGTGGTATTATACCTATATGGTTTCGACTTTTGTGAGCATTCAACAAATATTTTTCTACATAAGTTGCACAGTAAATTATTATTGTCTGTGCACCTCCATTCCATATTTAATTTTTACGGCGAAAGTAAGCACAGGGCAATGAAAATGAAATTACAAAATATCCCAAAGTATAATAACTAATAATTCTTGCAATAATCACAAATAAACACTTTAAATTAAAAAGCAAAAATTAATCTTATCACCTCTTAAAAAACGTTAAAATTGTTTATCTTTGTAGTTCTCCTTACCGCCAAATTGAAAGAAAATCGCGTCTTCCCATCTACGATCGGGCACCTGGTGATAATTAGCGTAATCTTATAAATATCACGGCAAAATTACAAATATGGTGCGCACGAACGTATGAAAATATCGCGACAGCCCAATTTTGAGAAAGAATTCGTAGGTATAAATCTGGCAACCCGGGTTTGTTCCTGGTCGTATGGGACGCCATTGGGAGTCTTGATTGGGAGTAGCAGCGGAGAGTTTTACCAATACACCTATTCTAACTTGTTCATCCCCACCATTCTATCTCTTATGCTCTTATAACTCGTAATAGCCAAACAATGTATGCTACAACGTTTAGAATGATTTATGAATGACTGGCCGGGTCTGTATCTATATTTAGAAGGCAAGTGTTTTTTTACGAGGTGTTTCGGAACAATATTATTATTTTTTCTGGCATTTTGATCATAAAAGCATAATATTTTTGTATTATTATAACAAGCTGGCAAGCATGTCGCCATATTACGTCACTCAACGGGTATGACATGCATCGGAAATTTTTTGAATGCTCTATATGAAAAATTATTTTCTTACAACTAGCTTCTAGCAGAACTTTTTAAAAGAGGCACTTTTTTCGTGGAATTAAGAATTACAATGTTTCCCATCTGAATGCTTTTACATTTATTTTTTTACTTTTACTTCTAATTATTGACTGTTAAGATAAAACATACTACAGGAAACCATTTTATTTTTAATGGAACATTGAGAGTTAATTAGCCATATATAATTTAACGATCAAAACACTAAAACCCTAACTGTAAATACATAGACAACAACAAATTAAGATTTTAAACATCTTGGTTAAATTACTTTAAAGTTGCTGCAAAAACTGAAATCTCTTTTAGTTCTATAATAAAATACAGGAAGAAATAAAGTTTAGTCATAAATTAAACTACTCATCGAGTTAAGCTGTAAATTTTGCAATAATGAATGATTTTAGTTAAAGGGGAAATACTTTCCAATTTTTTGTTTCTTGGTCTTAAGCAGGCCCGCCGAGAAGCGTTAAAGGCGGTACAAGTTATCGGGCCCGGACTTAAGAGGAGGATCCGTGCGGGATGAAGAACTTAAATGGGATTAAAAAGAATGGAGAGAAAGAAAATGTAGGTTTGTAGTAGACCTTTATTTTTGGGTAACAATTTTGTTTTGTGTATAAAGAGGGCCCGTTACAACAAAACAAATGCACAGAATATTGATTTGCAGTAGGTAAGGACCTTTTTTTACTCCTCAGGCTTTTTTTTATTAAAAGTAACTTTTACTTGTACCAGGGCCCGACACGACTTTTGGCGGCCCTGATCTTAAGTTTATTATAACAGTAACAGTCAACGTTGTGATTTATGATTAATTTCTGTTTGTTAAAAAATACCATTTTGAAATTAAGCTTACTAGCAATAAGGTTAAGTTGCATTACAAACGTGTGTAATACAACATGCAACGAAACAAGCAACGTAACATGCAGTGCAACAAAGGGTCTGTCGTTGCTGCAACCTCCTCTTCAAATAGGCTTATCCGCATTTGAAACGAGCTGGTAGACCAACAAGGTTGTAGTGCAAGATCTTTTTGACGTGACAACGTCTTACAATTCGATGGACCACGGCTGCACGCACCAAAAACATGACTCACTGTGGCGTTACCTCGCGCGTTTCATTTAAGGCTTGAAGTGCAAGCGAGAGCGCGAAACAAGTGACAAAGAGGCACAATCTTCGCGTCGTTCGACATCTGTTTCTCTCCTACTTGAGTGAGCGTGCAGTGAAAAGTAAATGTGGTGTCAATTGTTTGTAGCAACGATAATTGCGGCGATAAAGGTAATGATTCTTTTGACGTTGTCACGTTCAACTATCGTCAGTCAACCGACTTTGCAGAAAACCGATTTTTTATTGTTACATATTGCTTGGTAGAAAAAACCGGAAAACCAAAAGATGTCGTGGCTGGTAGAAAAACTCAGCTATTTGATAGAAAAACAGTTTTGCAAAGTTGATTTATCTTTTTAATACTCAATTAATTAAAGTATTATTTCTTCCGTCTTTATATTTTAACTCAATTCGTTTTCAATTGTTTTTCGCTACGACACTCAAACACGTCCAAACGGATACTGCGAACTTACATCGAGCGCCTTTGTGTTCGTGCAAAAACGTACCTCTAGATGATCGTGACGAACCGTTCCAGCGCTCATTACGCGCAACCTTCTAAACGTGCGAATCTTGTTGCGTTGCACACTGCATTGCAGGTTACATTACCCCCGTCTGTACGCGCCTTTAAAATATTAAATTAATTTGGTGTGGATCATAGATGGTCCACATTTAGATACTCAGTGGCTAGTAGTAATTTTGTGATCATTACGGTCTCGCGAAGTCAATAAATCGGGGCGTTTTCGACCATGCGCATTTAAAAGCCATGCCCAAATACAATAATAATTTTATGTTAGTATTACTCAACGTAAGAAGCGATTAAATTGGGAAATTAAAAACATTTTTTTTTCACATGTGTGACAAATGTTTCTGACCTTTTAAACGTTTACGTTAAACCGAATTTTATTACTTTATACTTTTTTACTCGGATGTCACTAGCCTGCAGCTTACCCTTTGTACCTTTTTTTAAGATAATAAAATTAAATTTGTTGTATAGATCTAATACATAAATGGAGATAGTTTCAAGATTCAGTTGTTTTCTATCATTTCGGGTTTGGCCGAAAACGACCATAAATTTACTATTTTAAGTGGGACAGTCGGTATATTATTACTTATTTGAATAGAAAATGACTTATCGAGTACAATGACACCCCATTTGTCACTTTTTGACATCTAACCTCTAAATATTTTTAATTTTAATTTTTAATCTAGAGTGCAGTAATTTAGTCGAGTAGCGAGTAATTAAGTATTCTTGTGCATGTGGACAGCTGCTACACTAAACTAATTTCCTAATTTTTACTGTCCGCACCCACGAGAATACTTAATTACTACATGCTACATGACTAAATTACTAGCCGTGTCTGAACAAGGCTTTAGGTCAAGTCTTATGCAGACTCATCTGAAGTTTAATATAATACATCGTATTAGGTATAGTCTTGAATGAATTAAAAATGGCTCGCTACAACTCACTAGTTACAATATATTTTAATTTTTGTATTATACTAATATTACATGTAATTTGTATGTTGACACACTTTTATTTTGGCAAATTAATTTAGACCTATCTTTGACAATGTTGTTGTTTGCGTACTTATTTATTCGCGACTTTATAAGATTATTCTGTGATTTATCTTAATTTATTAGAGTTTCGGTCAAGAATTTCTAAGGCAATAATCACAAAATAACCAATAACGGTAATTAATCTAATTGACTTTCACGAAGTTATTACCACTAACATGCCTCTTAATATAAAAATTAAGAGCCAGACAAACAAACTGATTTAATTGTATGTATGTATTATCTGGAGTCTCTCTAATTTTTCTAAGTGGACAATAAAAGTTTATGATATCAAAGCTGAAAATAACTTCTATGTCGCCATTTTATCTCATAAAAATGTATATGTTTTTATTGATTTCTATCGGTTACATTTCTCATGTTGACAGTATTAATTACAATGCTTTTATTTCTGTATTTATCACAAGAAGTAGGCAAAATAAAGATATGATTTCATAAAGACAAAACGGTGCACGGTTTAAATTAAATCGACCAATGAATATCAGATTAATGTGATATTTAACTGGTTATACATGTTTACCGAAAAATACGTGCGGTCAAAAGAAAAATAAACCAAAATTATAGAAGGTATTCGAAATCTGAACTTGGCAAATATCCAACTTTATAGTCCCAGAGCTAGTGAACCCTTCGAGTAACGTTGGGCCTGTAAAGCTAGAAATTTGTATAGTGATGAGTCAGTACGATAATCATCACCGGGCAAGCATCAGCCCTGCACATCATCACCCTGTATATTTTTGAAAGCTAAAAAAGAAAAAAACTTGGAGTTGTAAGCTTAAAATTTTTCTAGGATTTAGTTTATTCATAGTAAGGTTTGAAAAAATAAATTGACAGGCGTTTTCGATGAGCACAAGTACCTGCCAGGTGAACTGAAAGGTTTGGCTGATTTGGATTTCTGAAACTAATAAAGTTAGATGTACCTAATAAGCTTTCTTAAAGCTCTTTTAATTTTTAACGGTGAAACTGGTGATAATATACATGGTGGATGTTTTTTTAATGAAGCACCCAGTATACCATAATACCATTAAAAAGATCCTTAAAAGAGCTTTAAGAACATACCACATTAGGTACATCTAACTTTATTAGTTTTGGAAATATGGCCATCAAATCAGCCACACCTTTCAGTTCACCTGGCAGGTACTTGTGCTTATCAGCACCTGTCAATTTTTTAAACCTTACTATAATAAAACTAAATCCTAGAAAAATTTCAAGCTTACAGCCCCAATTTTTTTCTTTTTAAACTAAAAATATACAGGGTACTAATGTGCGGGGCTGATGCTTGCCAGGTGATGATTGTCGTACTTAGCATGCTATGACTTATCACTATACAAATTTCTAGCCTTACAGGCCCAACGTTACTCGAGGATTCCTAGCTCTTCTACTATTAAGGCTTTATAACTCTTAAACTAGGGAGGCTTGCGCGTTTTGCCCAGTAGACAACGATTTAAAAAACCCTAAGCCACTTTCCAGCAGGCAAAACTTTCCTTAAGGAATGAGCCGGGTGCTTCAACTGATAAAGTTAGTAAAATGAAAACATCCCAAGCAAATGTAAAAAAAAATGATGTCTTTTCTAGTTTATAGCTTGTTTAATATAAAGGTATTATAAACTTACCTATTTTTAGGATAATGTTTTCTTGCATATTTAGTTATTATCACCTGATTAACTCTTTTTTGTTACAGCCGTTGCAATGCACTTCCTGTTCCTGGCTGCGTTTTTCTGGCTCAACACCATGTGTTTCAACATCTGGTGGACTTTTCGGTAAGTTTAATTTCTTGTCTATTGTATTTTTTATTATTTTCTCTATAAACTGCTGTTTGATGATTTTGGTTATGTGAGAGGTGAACATTAGGGGTGTGCGAATATCGTTCGAATCGAATCAAATATTTATATTCGATTTAAAATTCGAATCGAATAATTCGAATTTCCAAATTATTCGAAATTCGACGAAAAATTCGAGAAATTTCGAACATTTCGAATAATACAAAAATTTTTGAATAATTTACGAGTAAGCTATTCACTAAATATCAAAATATGAATGGATTCTCTATTATCTTAGTCAGTAACAAAAATCTAGATACTGTTATACTAGCAAAAGATCTTTCCAATAGTTCATTTTACCTTTTATAATTTTTAATTTACTTTTGGAAAAAATTATGAGAAAAGGTTATACACACACTGATAGAAAAAGTTAACTTGATTCAAGAGCTAAAATCTTGACTTTAGAACACCATCCCGGAGAAAATACTTTTCTTAAATTAAAAAATAAAATTCTTGATCTGAGAAAAATATTTAGAAACAAGAATAGTTTTTTAGCATAAGAATTTAATTTTATGGTTTAAAAAAATGTATATTATTTGTCAAATATATATTTAAATATCAAACATAACAAATCCCAAATGCAATATCCTCGAAAATTTGCGATTACTACAATAATTCGTAATAATTCGAAATGAAATCGAATTATTTGAAAAGAAATCGAATTATTCACAAAAAATTCGAAATATTCGAATTATTTAATTTTTTTCAAATTATTCGATTCGAGTTTTGAATCGAATATTGGTACTCGATTCGATACGAATAATTCGTAAGTTCGAATTATTTGCACACACACACCCCAGTAAACATTATTTTTAATTTAAAAGTCTACCAAGAATTAAAGCCTTAGTACTAATGTGTCTTGTAAGTAGATAGGATACATAGAAAGTGTACCGGGTGTCAAATTATAAATTTTCCTTTTAAAGTATACCATGTGCGACATGCAGTATGATTTTTTAATTTGTTCACCGTGTCTATTGAATCACCATTAAAAATATCTTTTAAAAAGCATTCAACACTTTTAAATTTAATATCTCTCTCTTTGATCGCTTTGCAAATATGACCCTACAAATAATTTTAACCTCCTATTATACGTCGTGCCAGCTCCATTTGTTCAGTTGACTTTAAATGTATTGAAAACTAGCAGGTAACGATTAGACAAGAACGAATACATTAAAAAACCGCTGACTGCTTAAATGTGATAAATAAAAAAACATATTCTGCTTTGTATCTGGTGAATCGTTAAATTTACAGATAAAGTAGCCTAACTTCAAAAAATCGTTTTTCGGAAAAGGTTTTTTTACTAACCAGTTTAATTTCTTAAAAAACAGTCAAAGAATTTTGGTATGTATTTTAAATTTGCTCTGATTTTTCGAAATCTAATAAACAAGATATTAATGTTTTTTGGATTTCCTCTTGAAAATTATTTCTAAAAAATTAAAAATGGCAAATTTTGTTGGTAGGCTTCTTCTGCTCTAAGACGATCAAACTGTTTTTAAGTTTATTGCTTACAGCAGCTCATGTAAAAAACCTACTTATAATTTAAAATTATTCGTCTGATTTGGCCATATTTCCAAAACTATTAAAGATAAAGGTATTAAATGTATATAATACTTTTAAAATTTTATTTAAAGTTCATTTTAATGGTAATACAAGAT
Organism: Listronotus bonariensis; assembly: GCA_014170235.1. Classification (NCBI taxonomy): domain Eukaryota; kingdom Metazoa; phylum Arthropoda; class Insecta; order Coleoptera; family Curculionidae; genus Listronotus; species Listronotus bonariensis. The sequence continues at coordinate 33,563 of JACEGR010004062.1, forward strand.
AAAGGGTGTTTTACTTTTTAAAAAATCCCCTTTCTTTACCATTTACCATTTACCACTTACCATGAATACGACAAGAGATTATAAAAATACACACTGATATATGTATCTATTTTTTATAATTAAAAAATAAAAAAGTAAATGGAAACCAAATTTACAACTTGAAACCCTAGTACTTGCCCTTGCTGCAAAACCAGCAACATAGATTTTTGCCCCTTCCTAGTGTTCTAAGCTGCCTCTAAAGTTTTAAACTTTCTTTAACTTAATCACAAAACATCCACGGTACTTTAGCACTTGGATTTAAGTGTTTGTTGTCCATTTTAAACCGGGGTACAAATGGTCAAACTGTCACATTTGCATGAAAATTCATTGTAGCCTGCGATTCAGGAATAAAGAAGCCACGCGGTCATCAGTCTCATTTTCAAATTCAAATTATTCCCCTTTTTGTTGCTCGCACACTATTTAAACGACGCGATTAGAAAGAAATAGTTGATTGCCGTCTTTATTTGCATGACGCCTGTGGCTTCTTTACTGCTAGTATAATACACACGACCATATTTGCGCTTCAGTATTGGCTTTTCATGCAAATGTGACAGTTTTGTTTGACCGTCTGTAACCTGGTTAGGATTAAAATAAAGGGATTTCTAGAGCCATATTTATAAAAACTTGTTTTATTTTCGTGTGTTGGATATACACCCCTGAAAATCGAGCTGAAAATATTACGCACTTATTTTTGTAAGCTCTGTATATTTATTTTTTTCTATTTTAAAAATTACATTATTTTAATAACAGTTAAATGCATTTTTCCTTGATTTGTGCAATGGTACTAACTGCCATCTGCGGTAGATAAATCTGCAATAAATAAAGTATTAATTAATTTAAGATCAACTATCTTGACCTTTGAAGTAAAAACAGCAAACTGCTGCAGGCTGCGGTGTCTTTGATTTTATATTTGGGGCAACGGAATAGTTATAAAATTGTTAATGTAAATATAGATATTCTGTCAATATCGCACTTGGCAAATGCATCGTACGGAATCGTTTAATTATAAATAGTAAAAGCAATAACATAGAATGGGCATATAAAACTTGAAGCAGGACCGAACTTTTAAGCTTCTGAATTTTACAAAATAATAAACTCTTTACAAGTATATCTTTAACAAGAAGGTTACATACAATAACGCTCTATTATACAGAGTCTTGCTCTTTCAGAAACTTTTATTATATTTATGTTATCACTTAAACTTTTTTGGTAAAAGGCTGGACTGCCATTTCTTCTCTCAGCTTTTTGTTAATAATTCTTGATTTTTTTGCAAAAAAATATGTCTTTTTCAAAATGTAATTTCTTATCATTTATGATATCAACCATATTTTAGAAAACTTAATTATTTTTCGCAGGAAATCAACTTTAAAACCGTAAACTGCTGCAATTTGTTTTAATTTAATGTTAAAAACTGTAAAAAATTGTTATAGTAAATACAGGCTCTTAAAAATTTAAGGGCCACCATTAAAATCTTGGAAACGGTAACAGACAGGGTTGGTAAAATTAGGGTTTATTTGAATAAATATTTTAAAACAAATGTCACATTATTATTTTCATTTTTTCCGTCTTATAAAATGCTGTCATTATATTTTGAAATCCGACAAGTCGTCATTGGCTCGCCATCATCAACTTTGTTTTTTTTTTTAAATAGGCACAATAATTTATAATACATTTAATAAAGTCGTATTTTAATTCTTAATGTAATGACATATCACACTTTACATTCATGCGACGTTTCAAACCGAAAAACCATCATTTATCATTTCACTATTAAAAATTATAATTATATTTTAAACGGTCGTGGAAATTTCTCATTTAAAGACAAGTATGTATCCATTTTTTTTTCTATTACTACATGTTATTTTTCTTTAATTTATTATTTTTTTTAGTATTCCACTTACGGGATACGAGAATTAATTTCATTTACATACATTAACTTACACGTTAAAATAAAACAGTTAATTTAATTAAACTTTACTGTCAACATTATCGTAGCCTGTCATAAAAAAATTATTGCATATTTACCTACAAATGGAAATTTCCCAAGACATTTGTTTTCAAATTTATCTCCGAATAAACAAGAAAAATAATAAAAACTTTCTTTGTGGATAATTCTGGAACGGCAAATTTATACATTTTTAAAACGGAATGTTCCTAATCATAAAAATACGCAACTTTGCTTTGTTTTAATCAACCCTGTATATCTTACCTTTTCCGAGATCCTAATGGTGGCCATAGAATTTGTAACAGCCTATATACAGGGTGGCCTAATTGTTTGGGGAAACTCAATATTTCTGTTGTTCAACAAGATATGACAAAACCTTTTTTTATATATATAAAAGTAAGTAACAATATAAAGGATTTTTAAACAAGCGCATGTCCTAAAAATATTTTGGTATATACAGTGTCCGAAAAAATTACTGCTTTATTAATCAACAAAACTATTCCTTAGACAATCGGGTCATCATGTATGTAGATATTTTGCCAATATTGCACTTGAGAGGAAAGTGTAATAAAATAATTTAATAATTATAAATTTTACAATTTTCTTAAAATAAATGGGAAGCATAATGCCAAAGTTATAAATTTAAATCAATTCAATCAATCAAAGAATTAGATTTTTATATATTTTTTTGTTCATAAAAGAATAAACTCCGTAGCAGTATTTTTATTATTTAAATAAAAATTATTTAATCAGAAAAGTCATCGCATACCTATATACCAGGGGTGGCCAACTCGTTTTGGCCCAAGATCGACTTTTCGCTGACGACACCCAGAACGTCTGCTAATTACATATAGTCGTAAGATTTAAATAAGAGAAACCATAAATTCAATAATCGCCACTCGTTTTTACAAAAAAATCCTTTATCATACCGCTCCGCTTTTTCCTAGTATCAGCGCAAAAAGGCGCCGTCATACAATTTTGAAGTCAATGAGGATTTAAAAACTTTTATAATTTCTCTTATTTAATGCCAATAATATATATATATATATATATATATATATATATATATATATATATATATATATATATATATATATATATATATATATATATATATATATATATATATATATATGCATTGTCACGATCGACTGGACTAATAGTCGCGATCTACCGATTGGCTACCCATGCTAGATACTGTCAAAAACTTGCGCAGATTTTATTAATTATTTTTTAAAATGTTTATTATTTATTAATCCGAACCTTTTTATGACTATATATAATATTAAATGGTATAAGGATGCATAAATAAATTGTATGTTTTTATTGAGTGTTACTACATATTTGCCATATGCGGTAAATAAATCTGCAATATAAATAATTGACTAATTAATTACAGATTTACTATCTTGACCTTTGAAGATAAAACTGCAAGCTGCAACGTCTTTGGATTTCGAATTTGGGGCAACAGAACAGTAATAAAATTGTTAATGTAAATATAAATATTTTCTCACTATCGCATCCTATAATCGTACTTGGTAAATACACTGTATGAAACTTAATTTAAAGTTTTAAATATATTAAAAACTAAAATTACAAAATGTACATAGTGTACAAAAAAGCATAAAATTAATTTTTTTGAATTAGAAGATCGCGTTCCTGAATTCTGTCGCAATATTAAAAACATTGTATATTGTTTATTGGTAAATATTAGTAAAGTGAACATCACATCATAATATAGTCTAAGATCCGAATAGGAAGCGTCCTGCTTCAAATTTCTATTAATTTAAATAAGAAATATTATTTATGATATAAATAAAAACTGTTGTTTTTAAAAGTTTGACTCCCTTTATCTCGGAAACAATCCATTTTCAAACCTAAGTGTATATAGTTCTTTTTTTTTTATAAAATTAGGCCGGGAATACACCCTGTATAATTAAATCTATATTAAAACCACATTGGTTAAAAAAAAACAAAATTGAATTTTTGCTATTTTTGGATTTCAAATTAGGAAGCATTTGGACATTATTTGGGTATAAGTAAACGGTCAAATTACCCAGTAATCAATTAATAATAATTAAAGAAAAGCTATTAACATAACATGGTAGTTGACAAATTATTAAAAACATATTAATTTTAGGCTAGTCTCAGTCTTATGATTTATTTGATGCAGATACACATTCTACGCAATTTTGTTATTGAAAATGTATCAATTTTAATTATGTTTAGATTACAACTTTAACCTTCACATTTAAAATTGCTTATTGCATCCAAAGCGGTCTCTTTGAGTTAAATTTTATTTAAAAACCGCAATAAAACAATTTAAATAAATTTTTCTGTCGCGGAATATAAACCTTGTTACTTTATATTGCCGTTGAATATCATAAATTGAATAGTTTAATACATTTTATAAGATATTAAAATTGCTTACACTAATTTACTTTATAATTTTAGAAATGTATTAGTAATTGAAATGACAGGACAGGATTTTATACAGCGTTAATACAAATATTTTAATTCATAAATCTTAAAGAAAAATAAGTTTTTTTAAAGGCTTTATGATTACCATCCATATGCAGGGTAATCATTGAAAAAAAAATAAAATAAATATCTGTGTCCCCTCTTTTTTTTTTATCTTTGGACAATCCACGAAGGCTGAAAGCCTAAATACTAACGTACCGTGGGTGTCTTAAGCAGGGTAAGAGAAAGTTTGTTAACACGGGACTTAAAAACTTGAAGATTTGGGGGAGAAGGAAAGACCTCCGCTGGCAGCAGGTTCCACAGTCTAGAAACTCTAGGGATAAAAGATCGAACGAAATGGGAAGTTCGGGGCCTGTCCAATTGAACTGTATAGGGATGCATACGCGCGGCACCACGAGTTTCTCTGTTGGGAACTGCAAGAGGAGGGACTATATTGGACAATTCGTCGGAGCAGAAGCCGTAAAAGTATCTATAGAAGAGCGATAGATCTCCCACAGCTCGACGATGGGCAAGAGAAGGAAGTCTTTGAGTAAGTAAAGGATCATTAATAAGACGAACAGCCCTTCTTTGAATGGCATCAAGAATGCTGAGGGTTGTAGGGGATGCCATTCCCCAGACATGAGAACAATATTCCAGAGAGGGTCGAATTTGGGACACATACAAAGTGTATAAATTGGAAGGAGAAAAATACTTTTGGCTCGGAAAAGAAATCCAAGCTTTTTTGAAGCCGCGGTGGCTATAGATACAAGGTGTTTATGCCAGTTAAGATTATTCTCAAATGTGATGCCCACAAGGTTAAATGTGTCCACGCTCTGCAAAACCTGGCCACCATAAGCAAAGGATGAGTGTTTGATGATTTTTTTCGCGACAAGGAACACGATTGTGTTTTGATGCATTAAATTGAACGAGATTTTTGGGGCCCCAATCCAATATCAAATTGAGATCCTGTGAAAGAGATATCTGCATCGCCCTGCGTTTGCTTTCCAAGTCGGGTTGACAGATTGGTTTGGGAACCTGAAAAGTGGAGTGAAGGGTACTATCGTCAGCATAATTATGAATGGGATTGGTTGTGGAAGAAAGAAGGTCGTTGATGTAAAGAAGAAACAAAGTTGGTGCTAGTACTGAACCATTTACGTGGAAAGGAGTAAAAATTTTACGGTTTTTAAATTTCCCATTACTTTATTGAGTAAAATTATTTGTTAGCTTGATCTCTAGTATACAGGGTGTTTCTAAACAAATGCTAACAATTTTAGAAGGTGAATTCTTGTTCAAAATAAAGGGTACTTTGTTTTATAAACATGGGGTCAATGGCGAAAAAAATAACAAAAAAATTGACTTAATATTTTTACTTTAAAACAATATAGAAATTGTATTTAAACTACCGACTAATGTGAAATAAAGATATATTATTACAAATGCCTTACTAGGTGACTGCAGATAAATTAGATTTTTATAAAATTAATTTCCCCGTCCGGCGCGTTGTTTTACATTATTTTTTTACCCAAAATTTTAAAAGTTTATTGAAAAAAATACAAGAATTAACAAAAATAAATAAATAGAACGAGCTATTAAAATTTATATTTTGCAAGGCTATTATTTTAGGGCTTTTTGTTTTTGAGATAAATAAAAATTTTTTTTGCCATTTTGTTCCGGGATATCTCCCTATTGGTTGAGTTTTGACCATATGTTTATAAAGGAAACTATACTTTATGTGAAAAAGGGAACACCTCCTAACATTTTTCGAATTTATTCAGAAACACCCTGTTTGTGAAAAAATCAAATCTTTTAGTATACTGAAGTTTTGAATGGATCCTTTACATTTTTTAGCCAAATATGAATGCCCTAAAAACTAAAGATTAAAAAATGCAAGAATTTTGTAACAAACTTTTTCTTTCTACAGTTTTTTGTCTACAAGCAATTTTTTTTTCATATTTTGATACGATCATATCCCAATTTTTGTTATATGCATTTTTATAAAGGATTTAGAAAACAAACATATATTTACCATCTGGTTCATCCAACTGTAAAAAAAGCGTTGGACATAGGGGTTTTATTATACAAAAAAATATATTTATCTAAATCAAAGCAAAACTTATAGTAAACCATTTCTAAAAAATGGTTCATGAAGTTCAGACTTAAAAATATTTATTCTTTTATTAAACAGTAAAAAAACTGCTTCCATTAAACTTTAATTGCGCTTTTCAATGACTCCATTTTTCAGGCTGTAAAGAAGAATATTTATCGCAGGTAACTTTACCTTCACTTAGCACTGATAGTTAACATTATAAGACTTATATAAAAGTTGGCAGTGTTTATTTTTTCAATAAGAAATAATAGGGCAATTAAACAGTTTTAGCGGAAAGTTAACAAACAAACTCTTTACCTGTTCTATATAAAGAACTTTTGCATAAACACCTTTTGATTTCACATAAACGAGTGGGGTGATTAAAACACAGACCAACATATTTATTAGGTTCTGCGTATATTTTTTTAAAAACAACTTAATTTGTTACACTTTGTGTATTTAATAATTATCCAGGATGTATATATTTAAATGTAAAAAATCTTTAACTTTTTTTTCAATATTAATGTTAGGTAATTTTCAGTTGTTTGAGGTTTAGAAAGACTGGCCATCTATAATTGAATTTGTAACATTTATTTATTGATATTTTAATTTAGTAAAATTACAATAACCCATAGGATAATACTATAACCCGCCATTGAACGTCTTGTGTTTGCTCCTTAATTTTTTTTTTTATATATTTATATATATAACAGGGTGGCCCACCATATTCGACACGGTCTGTAGCTGGATAAATACTGAAACATATACAGGTCAAATAAGGCCACAGTATAAAATTAGTTTACTCTATACAGGATGTCTCAAAAAAGTGTGACGTATCAAAGTTAATTTTTTTTAAATGGAACACCCTATATTTTATAACGGTTTTAGATTCTACATAAAAAAATAATTTAAGTTTGTTAATAGTACCAAGTGTCTAATTTTATTCGTTTTTGTGATTCGTGGTAAAATAAAAAAATTAGCATAAAATATTTTTGCTAACTCATGCCAAAGTGCCTTTTTCACACTTGGCTGCTTGACCGGTAAATTGCAGTAGCGTGTGGAAAAGTGACACTTTCGTCACTAGTTAGGAAATATACTCTTTATTAGTAGTCGATGCCAGGATAAACTTTATACCGATGAAATTGAATTATTTTCCCAAACAACAACAAAATCATGGGCGTTGCCAGGATTTTCGTTAGGGGAGGGGGGCAAAGGAGATGTAATAATATACTGGGTGTTTTTCAAAGTGGATACCACTTTACACTTGTTAAACCTTTTAAATAGAAAAATAAAATTTGCCATGTTTAAGACAAATCTGCATTCGTCTATCTATTCACTTATTTTCTAGTAGGTACTTTCAGTTTAACCAAAATTAACTTTGTAATTGTAAATAGCACCACCGATATATTTTATCTTACGTCGATTGTATTTGACATTCTAAATCCGATGAGATCTCACAAGTAATATTTTGGTTATATAAAGCCACAGTCATAGGTGTGAACTTTCTTATTGGAAAGTAATATTACATTAATGTAAATGTATTTTTACACAGTAAAATGTAATTTTGGCTCATTATACATTTTTGTGTAAAAATACCATTACAAAGGAGTAAAATTTCGTTGTAAATATACATAATTTTTTCAGTGCACTAATAAAAATTTGTGTAAAATTACACACTGGGTCATTGGTATATGTAGTCACAGTCATAGGTGTAAAATTTCTTATTGGAAGTAATATTACATTAATTTAAATGTAATTTCGGCATTTTAAACATTTTTTGTGTAAAAATACCATCACAAAGGAGTACAATTTTGTTGTAAATATACATATTTTTTTCAGTGTGGTATAACAAATGCTTTTTTAACACTACCAAAATTAGTAGTAACAATATTTTTCCATGGCGGAAAAATAATTGCAGCTGTACCGACTGTCCACGGATAGGGTTTACAAGAGGACAAATGGACCAAAAATGTAATTTCTCGAAAAAAATCATTTTTCATAAAAAATTTGCTTGTAAAAAATATAATTCACGAAGAGAAAACGCTGATTTTGTATACAGGATTCGCAAAAACTTAAAATACACGATTGTTCTCCAAGAGTAAACTACGTTTATTTTTAATTTTTAAGCAATTTTGAGAATAAAGTTTGTATTAGATAAAAATTATAATTAAAAGTTTTATTAAACTCCACAATTTGGCGATTCATGATTATATTCGTTTACAGTTGAAAAATTGTGTTGTGTAGGAATTTGAAAGAAGCAGGTGTTTGTAAAGCAAATTATAAGGGGTTTTGTAGGTCATTTTACTATAAAATTTTAAAATAATTAATTTTTGATAACTCCAAAATCAATTTTATTAAACTTTTTGATACCTCTGTAACATTATTAAGTCTTTTAAAATGGTATTCTAAATGAAATTTTGCTTAAAAGTAAAAAATAAAAGTAGTGTATTCTTAAAGAAAAATAATATTTTTCAAGTGTTTGCACAATCTGTATACAAAATTAAAATTTACTCTTCTTGAATCATATTTTTTTACAAGCAAACATTTTATAAATAATTTTTTGGTCTAATTTGGTCCATTTGTCCTATTGTAAATCCTATTCGGGAACAGTCTGTATATTCACTCTGCTATTTCACAATAGACCTTGAACTATAATTCGTTACTGAATGAAAAAATTGACTCAAGTCCAAAAACATGATAGTAATAAATTTCCGTGCTACAAGTGGAAATCAAAGTTATTCAAGGAAAACACGTTTTGGAAATTAGTCTATGTGTGTTGGAGTATTCGTAGTAAAATAAACGAAAATAAATTTTGACTTGTTTTTATTTAATATATAAATGAATTTTAGTGAATTTTCACCTATCCGTAATTGTCAAGTTGTGTTAAATTTGGGAATTAAATTTATCTTTTGATGTGCCTTTAAACTCTTACATTAATAATTTGTAACTAATCTAATATTTATTTTTATATATTATATTTTATATTATTAAAATGTGTTAAAGTAAATCTTTTTCTCCGATCGGTCAGAAATCTACATATCTTCAATACGTTTTGTTATTTAAGAATTGATTCTATTAGATGTATTGTACCAACAATATATTGTACAAGATTTATCACTCAAACTTTTGAGCATTAAAAGAGCTTTTTTAAAATATTATTTAAATTATTTATTTTATATTAAAACAAACACAATTTACATGTAATAAACATCTAAAAAAAATAAGCGGACAAAAAAATTAAACTCACTAAAAATTTGAAAATAATAAAAGAAAGTCGGGTTATAACATATTATTGTAATAAAGTAAAAAAAGCGTTTGTTTATTTATTTATTAACATTGACTTGTTTAGCACATAATATGTAATTACCAGACTTTTTAAACTTTTTAGTTAGTGTTCTGAATATTTTTGAAGTCGGTTTTATTTATTTTTTTGTTTATTTTTCGCTTTTAGTTTACTAGCTGACCTGTGCTAACTTCGTTGGACGTTAAATTATATTTGTCTCTGAACTTTTGTTTAATCATAATAAAATATAGCCTGTAGCATTCCCAAATAGTGTAGCTTTCTGATTGTGAAATAATTTTCATGGTCGGTTCAGTATTTCCGAAAATTAGCCCTTACAAACACACCTTTACCTCTTTACTTATAATATTAGTATAAATAAATATCAAAGAAAAAAATCTCTAAAAATAAGTAAATTCTTTTCTCTTTCTTATCTACTTTTATTTTAAAAAAAAACTTGCTTCGTGCAAGAATCGAACCCAGGCCGCTCTCTAGGCAGGCGAACATTCTATCATTGAACCACTGGGCTTATTATATTTTTCTGCTGACTAGATATACATATATCACTATTTTTCTCTGAAAATGTTGTTTAATCATTATAAAATATAGCCTATAGTACTTCTAAATAATGTAGCTTTCTAGTTGTGAAAGAGTTTTTTTATCCGGTTTAGTATTTTTCAGAGGAACCAAGCCCTTATAAAATTATAATTTATTCAAGATAGCCGACCCGTGCCTACTTTGTTGGGCAAGTTAATATTCGATTTTTTTGTTTAATTATGATAAAATATAGCCTAGCAACCCTGAATAGTGTAGCTTTCGGATTGTGAAAGAATTTTTAAGTGATCGGTTCAGTATTTCCGAAGTCTAGTATTACAAATGCCTACCAACTTTAGCACTGGAGAGCAAATATAAGTATAGATCGCCCAGTTGTATCCACTTATTAATGGTAATATAGACTAAAAAACACTACTAGTACCACTTGTAGTTCTGTGAAAAAGAATGCAAATTTTACCTTAGGGTTGTCGAATTTGAATGGGTACCACTGAACCTCCTATTATCTGGAGATCGCTTCCTACCTAGAGGCAGTCTTTTCCGCACAAACAACGTACGGCAGAGCTGAAAAAATAGGTCTAGCACCTTACTGTTCCCGCGATCCTGACTTCTGTTTCTTTTTTAGGGGACCACTGCGGAAGTGCATCCAAATAAAATCGGTCAACAAACGCCGGAGTAATTGCGTAATCAAAAAACCATGCAATTGAGAACCTCTTTTTGCGTTTCAAGTTAGGCAATATGTTATTAAAAGAAAAATTATTGTTTTTTTTTAAAGCAAACTTTCAGTCATTAGTTAGTTATTAATATTATCGGTTAAAAAAGATATTAGAATGTTTGGATTCCTTCTTGACTATTTCTTCTAAAATTGAAATTGGAAAATTTTTCAGTTTCTGCTGTAAGGCATACATAACGTGGCATTTTCAGAAAGCAAAACATTTTTCGATTAGATCGTTTTTTTGAGGGTTGTATTTGATAAAACTCTATATGATAAGGTTTTTTATATTATCTTTAGTGTGGCATACACGGTTTACTGAATAAAATCAGGATATAAAATTAAACAGTCTTGTTCCAGGAACTGTTGTTAATGGCAAAGCGTGGGCAATACCACGGGTTATCCAAATAAATCAATAAATTGGTCGTAAATCCCGTGTTGGTTTACTATCTGGAAATCATAACTTTTATGGACCATGCCTCTTTTTTAAACATCGTGCAAGATTAATATGTTTATGGGTTTTTCTTAACTGTTACCGTTAAAAAATAACGAGCCATTACTTGTCAAAATGTTGGCAGTTAAGGACTTTAAAATTATTTTGTTTTTTAGATTACTGCGACTCATTTACCAATATTTCTAAACTAAAAAATAATCATTGGGCGATGGCTAGGTAAGATAGTCTGTGGTTTAAATTCCACGTTAAGCTAGAGATTCTATTTAGATAAAACAGACGTTAAGCCTTGTTCAGCCAGGCTAGTAATTTAGTTGAGTAGCGAGTAAGTAAGTATTCTCGTGCGTGCGGATAGTAAAAATTAGGAAAGTAGCTTAGCTGTAGTAGCACACGCACGAGAATACTTAATCGCTACTCAACTAAATTACTAGCTGTGTCTGAACAAGGCATTTATGAGGGGTTGTTCGAAGGAGGCAGCATTGTGGGTACGGTAAAATGCAAAATTTGTATGTTTTGATACTTGAACACTGTTAAAGGAACTAGGAAAAATGGATTAAACATATAGCTATTTGCGAATTATCTTACTTGCCTTTCTAACATCAAAAAACCCATAAAATCTTTTTTAGCTATTTTAAATCTGGGGTTTGATGGAACAAAACTGACGGAAGCCATTAATCACATCTCTACTTTTCTTTGTAATGTGCTGGACTCTTTGACATTTTGTTGTTCTCCTAGACAAAAGTTTAAATACCATACTTTTTTTCTTCCTTAAAAGATAAAGCTATGTGTAGAGATGTTAAGTTACCAGTAATTTTAAAATCGGATTGCGTAATTTATAAAAAAAAATCAGCTTTTTAGGTATTAAATAAAGTTTTTTTTTTTAAATTTTAAGACTGTAAAAACATTACAAAAACGTTTTTAAACTAGTAGGATTCAATACTACGTAATAAAGTGGATGATAGTAAATCATCCTTGTCATTATTCCCCACCTCATTATCTGATTTTTCTTTCTATTTCGTTAATTGAGTCAAGTCTATGGCTTCAAAACCGATTTCTCCTTTTTTTATTTCTTTCTTAGTAGATTCTTCTATTCTTAAATATTCTTTTCCAATTAGTATGTAAATTATAAATATGTGCAATAGTTAGTTTTTCAACCTTTTCCACGGTAAGTCTCTGTTCCTTCTTTGCCGATGAATAAATCCATAAGTACTAAAGGTTCTTTCGGTTGTGGCTGTTGACGATGGTAAATTTAGAATTTCTACAGCCATTCTACTTATTTTAGAACTAGAGCAAATTCCTGTCTACCAAACAGGCTCAGAGATAGAATTTTTGCTGACGAATTTCTTAGCGAAAATATTACCAACCGTATTAAATATTACGTAATATATCCAAAATTACTGGTAATATTACCCTTTACATCCATATCTGTGGCTACATTCTGGACCACGGATCCTTGTTTAAGAGGCAAAAATAAATCGAAAAACATAGAGCACATTTTTTGTGGGTCTTATACTTTTTAACACGCTTTTATTAGCTTGGGTTGTAACTATCTATCTATCTATCTATCATCTATCTATCTATCTATCTATCTATCTATCTATCTATCTATGTAACGGAATCTTTGAGCCTAATTTTTACCAACTTCCAGCGATTCAATTTCTTTGAAACTTTGCACACGTATCAAGGACCGATGACAATGCAATAATTTAAAAAACAGTATCCCGTTATCCTGATTAGGACCGCCAGGATAAATAAATTCATTTACAGATCCTCTGTGTCTCTTGACAAAATGGCGAAGGAATTTTAGTGAATAAACTGGAGCATTTATTTTTTAAAAACTAATTGATATATCGAACTAAAAATGAAAAATAAATAATAGTTTAAAAAAACCAAAAAACACGCTTTCTATAGTGCAACCGAACTAAAAATTAGAAAATAATTTTTCATTACAAAGAGTTTGTCACTTCAGAATAAAAGCGTGGGGTGCTTAATATATTAAATGTTATAATTATTCTATTTGCAAATATCTATGAGGGAAAAGTTATGAAAAAATAGTAAAATGCACCCCACGCTTTTTACTCTAAAGTGACAAACTCTTTGTAATAAAAAATTATTTTCTAATTTTTAGTTCGGTTGCATATAAAAGCGTGTTTGTTTAGCTTTTTTAAACTATTATTTATTTATTTTATAGAGTGGTGCTAATATAAAAATTAATTATTCAATATTCATTATTATTTTATAATAAACGCAAATTTAGTAGATGCTTTATAGCAAAATATGTGCATACTTATGCATTAGCATGCTGCAAAACTTTTATTAGTATTTTATTAACGTCTATAAAAAGTATATTGCCAGTAAAGTAAAAAGCAAAATGTTCAAAGTTTTAAACCTCCTTACCAAATATCCAATTCATTTCGTCCATAGACACACTATCCTTGCAGTTGTCAATTTCCTCGCATGCCATGGTGTAGTAAGTACCACCTTTATTTCGTCTTAATTTATTTAAGAGCCTGAAAACGTGCAGCCAACCCGTGATGGTACTACTTAAGGCAATTTTCTTTAATTATGTTAATACTATGCAAACCTCAATGGTAATTTTACAACAGCAAAAAGCATTAAGAAGTTTTTTAGGTTTTTAAGAAGTAAAGTTAGGAAGAACATTAAAAGGAATAAGATGGGACGGTTAAAAATCACCACTTACCTTAGCTGTTAACTATATTTGCATTATTAACTAAAAGAAGAATATTATTTATTAGGGTCTATTTTATGTATTCGTAAATTTAATAAAAGTGATGTTTGCAGATAATTATTGGATTTTAGATAATATATTATTTTAGTTTGATTTAAAGCAGTGACGGATTTACATATTTGCCACCCGTAGGCTATTCATTTTTGCCGCTCCTGAATTTTGATATCTGAGTCTACAATCATATCAACGTGAAACAATTTATAAAAAGCAAAAAAACATACATATAGTTGACGCAATGAACTACTAAAAAGGCCAAAAAGTTCGGAATTTCTTAGGACAAGATGGATTGAATGCGTCTTTTTGCTTCGCTTAACTTTGTAAAAAGAAGTCGGAACTGGCTCAAGTTGAGTATCTGGGGATTTGTGAGGTCGCTAGTCACGATTATGTTGTTTTAATTGACCCTCCAAATATTAAAGCTTAGAAACGCCAATGAATGTCATCTCAGTGGGTCTCTCGCAAAAATGCGAGGAGGGCCCGAATTCTGGAATTTCGCAGGAAAATTTCGCTTGCGAGAAATGTCGCACGTTTATGTCAAATACTTTTGGAAGGTGGTATTCCCGAACAGTTTTCGACTTCAATCTCGCGATCGACAATTTGTCGCTTGAAGGAAATGAAGCAACATCGGAATCGGGAATGTTAGTCTGAAAAGAGGAAGAATCCATTTCAAACCTCTAATATTTCCAAAATACAGAAGGAAAAAAACAAAGTCCTTTTTCTTTAATCTTTTCAAGTTTTGGTAATTTTCTAGAAACTTTCAGCAACTACGATTTTTACGAGTTTTGGTATACGGGGTTTTTATGGGGCGCTGATCACGGATTTGAAAGTTTTTTTGTTTGGCAGAAACGTTTTGTTCTCGAAATATTCATCATCAAAGTTGAAATTTGAACTAATCCTATTTTCACTTTATTCCCCCTTCTTTTGCACACAATTCTTGATTTAAAGCTAAAGTGGAAAACATTTTTTATTTTTTTTTAAACTACACGGGTGATTTTGATTGTCAAAAACCACATGTTATTGACGCCATGGTCTAGACTTCGCGTGATTTTCTGAAAAATGTCTATTTCGAGATTCCAAAATACATTTTTCACTTTTCATGCGACATTTTAGATATCTAGCGTACGACATGATCAAATAGAAATTCGAGAATACCCCCAGGAAAGAAACTCGACGCCCGGGGGTCGCTCAATTTAAATATTGCATCTGCGAACAACTCACGGAGACACTTAATACTGCATGTCGCAATTTATAAATCAAAGAAAAAAATTATGAACTAAATTTGCCGCCTGTAACTTAGCTACGTGTTTCGAAAGATTTAGGGACAACAGGATAAATTTTACATTTTAATAAATTTTTTAAATCTATTTTCAGTAATATAAACAAAACATGGAGGTTATTTTTAAAATGGGGGCTAGATATTACTTTTGAGGAGGGGTGGAGTAACTTTTTTTGGCTTTAAATTTTCTAAATGGAGAACATTTTAGGAATAATGTGTAAAAAAATGATTTAAATCGGAGCAAAGCACTGAAGATTTAGCGGTTTAATTAACCACCTTTTCCATGTACTGGCGTATATAAGGGAGGAAGGTAGAAAAATGTTTTAAGGATTACTAGAAATGAGGTTGTGAAGTAGAGTATGTAAGTTGGAAGACCTTTTTATTGTTTTTTTAGTAGGTTATGCATAGTAAAACATGCTTTAGTACAAATAAAATCAGGTTTTTGAAGGGGAGGAGCTTTTTATTTTTTTTAATCCGATTTTGGATTTTGCTATATAAAACGATGTTCAAAGATATTTCATCCATTCCATAACCCCCTTCCCCTCACAAAATCAAATTTTATCTATGCCACTGTTTCCATGACTCTGATAAACGTTTTATTCTAATTTTTTTAGTGCTCAGAACTTTAAAGCACTTTTCCCACAGTCGGTGACTCCCATAACTTCCATACTACTGCACCGATCTGAGAGTTTTTTTTTAAATTTGTTATTATTTCTAATTTTAATAGAAACAAATGGGCCGATTTTTTTATACAAATCACTCTTTTTACTTTGAAGTAAGTGCTTCCAAAAGTAAAAAATTAAAATTTTAAAAAGCCCCCAGCGTTACCTGAGAAAAACGATTATTAACGAACTAACTTCTTTGTTCACATCGTCCAGCGAGGTAAATTAGTCACCGTAATCTACCTATTTTTCTAGACGCTTCCGAATAATTGCTGTCATTCCCGTATTTTTTTTAGACTTTGTTAACAAAAGTTTTACAAGATGTCGTTCTTTTAAAGAATTCCGCGATTCCTATGTTTACAATATAAATCGAATAAATGATTTATGGCAATTGGATGGTTTAGTTTTTAAGAGGGATTTTCCGCGTTTTTTTTCTTGTTGAATTAGTAAGTTATGCGCCTACCCTTGGTGCCGCTACTGAACTGAACCAAAGACACTTAAAAGAAAAGAGGCTAAAGTTAATTTTACGTTTATACGTTAATTTTATGTTTTTAATCGAAATTATTTTATCACCTGCATACTTACATGCCTACAGGTACCATAGAATGTAATCCCACCTGTAGCGATTTTGATTACAATTTAAAGTTGCTGATAATTAACACTAAATTATGATTATTGTATTAAAAATCAATGTACCCAAAGTAAAAATATTCGTATACGCTTCTTATAAGAGACAAAAAAATAATACTTTATTTATCTCATAACAAGGATTTTTTTGGGAACCTTTAACAATTTTGTTTAAATATCATACAGCGACCTGCGAAAAGTTTGCAACTTATGAAATTTCGTTTTTTTCTGGTGATCGCCTCTGCATGTCCAGTAACCTAAAATTGATTTTGACATACATATGTCATGTAGGAAGCGGTATGACGTAAAATTTAAAAACAAAACTAAAATGAAATCACGGAAAGTGACAAAAAAGTGTAACACCGGGTTTCCTGGTGAAAACCTATTGTTTAAATTACTTGTTTTAGTTCAAAAGCAAAAAATACTTCTTATTTTAACTTAAACAGATAAAGTTAATAAAACTAGCTTTCTAATTAAAATGGTACATTTTTACTTAGTAAATCTTAATATATTTTTTTAATATAGCGCAGTTAATACTTAATATTTTTACTAAATTAAACATTTTTTTCTCTATTAATACTTAGACTTCCAAACCATTGTATAGTTAAAGACATCTGGAATTAAATAAGAAAATAAAAAAATAATGTCTTATTTAAATTTAAAAATTTTAAAATGATTTCTGTGAAACTGAAAATCTGGCAGTATCGCCGATAGAGTTCAAACGTTGTTAGTTCAACACCGCCTCGTCATACTTTAATAGCATCAAAATACCCCAACACACATATCATCGACTACAGAAATCCTATATCTACAATTTGCGGTAGCTAGTTATTCTGTGCTACAATTAAGCGATGCCTATGGTAAAAGAATACATGGCAAGTCGGTACTTTTGTATGTAAACATTTGGTTGTTGATGACGTAGCTGTGTTGAACTTACAGCGTTCGTACTTTATCAACACAGAATTTAGAGTATAATATTACCCTGGAGTACCGAATTTCGTCCAATTTGGTTTAAAACTCTCCGAGATATTTGAGCGTTTCCAGACTTTTTGGACACACTGTATAAGATTATAACGTTTAAGCAAATAAAACAAAACTTTTTAAAACTTAAATGGTTTTGTTCGTGCATGCACGCAATTACGCTTAACTTTGTAATTTTATCTTCAAACTTCCCACAGAGAAGAAAGGCACGATATGCACATGCACACAACCTCTCTTAACTCACGAGTAATTTTAGGGCACTTAAATTGAAATTACGTTCAGCCAAGTAGGATGAACACGATCTTTAAGTAGGACGAGCAGAATCGTGAGTAAACGAGAATCTGCTGTTTCGTGACCTTGCAGGATGGAATTTTGGTGCTTTTCTAAGAAACTTTCTCTGTTGCGTGCTATGCGGATCTTTAAAGAAAGATCTCTTTGTTCCGGCAAATAACCCGGGATTGAAATACTATTGTTTATTGTTATATTAAATTTAAAAAATATACAACAACATGGCAACAAAATCACTAGACAGCTTTAAATTTTCTTGGCTGAAAACATCTTTTTTCTAATGATAGTACACAGCCCTTATAAAGTAACTAAAATTACTAATGGTTTCTAATAATGGATTAGCTAAATCATGATACACATAGGCAAGGTGAGGAAAAAAGAGACAGTCTAGCAAGAACACTGACATGTAAACATTTCGCATGGATTGAATAATTCTACATCCTTTGTTGTTGCTTCACTGGCCGATATACTTTAACTATTGCTTATCGAGTATAATGCAACAGTGGCGTAGCGTGGATCAAAGGGCAGGGGGTGAACTATTAAGTGCCTAACGCACTTTAAAATATTGAGTATTATATAAAAATTATAAATATAAGCAAAACCACAGTTATCGAGTATACGCAACAGTGGCGTTGCGTGGATCAAAGGGCAGGGGTGAACTACTATTGGGGCGGCCTAACGCACTTTGAAATATGACTCTTATAAAAAATTATGAACATAAAGAACCAGTTTTTAAAATGTACCTTCTGCAAAAGCGAATACATAGCTGGTCCTTTGGTATGACTTTATTTGCGCAAAAGACTAAATGACCTTCAGCGCTGGCGCCATGGTTGCAATGGTATAAAAATTTGGGATATAATTTTATTAAATTTGGGCAGACGCTTTTCAAATGGTTTGTTATTAAGCTGTTGTTACAGCTTAAAAGTTTTCTTTGCATGCAATTTTTCTCCTTGCTGCAATTTTTTCTATCTGCGCACGCAACACGTTGCAGCAAATTTTAAAGAAAAAAAAAAAAATTCCACAGGGTGTTGGAAAATTTCGGTCCAAACGCAACATTTGGCTCTTCCCAGTATAACACTTAATCCTGTAATAATATTTTAATTTTAATTTAAATTAGTCGTACCATTAAATTAAGCATTTATCCTATTATTATTGTTATTTTTATTATTATTTTATTCTTTTTTGTCAAAAGATTAATCTTAGACAGTAAGTAGACAGTAGATTGGCAATCCCCATATAAAATAATAATTTTGATGGAAGACGCTACCACTGGAAAAAAGATAATTGAAATCGGTTAAAAGGCCAAAAAGTTATTAAACAATGATTTTTAATATTTTTTTTATCCAAGAGTGTATAATACCCATTTTGTATTCATAACCCATCCTTTTTCGGTTATTTGCTCTAAGATCAAAAAGAAAATATCTATTTAAAAAAAAATATGTAATCTAACTTAGTTATTTCATGCATTTTTTTTTTTAGTTTTTGTAAAACAACTAGTTTGATCCCAAAAATTAGTTTACCGTTAAAATGTATTCTTTTCACCAATCATAATATAAAATATTTAATAGTCTTTGCAATTGCTCACTTTCAAAACATGTTCCATCACGAAATATTTCTCAACTTAAATGAAGATACTTAAATTGACGAGTTGTGGATATACTATACTATGGCAGAAACATCTCCCCATCAAGAAATTTTGATATTGCCTTGCCTTGAAAGTGACAAGATCAGAACATCTTATAAAATTTAAAGAACTTGCAACCCCTTCTTAGATGTCTATTACCAGTTAATAAAATCCAACTCATATATGTATAATTAAGGTGGTTATAACCCACAAGTCACTAATAACTTCCCATTGGTTCAAAAAATTAATAATAACTTTAGACATTGATGCATATTAGCGCTACAATCTTATTATAAACAAAGCGCCATGATAATTATCAATAACTCTCTACAAATGAATGATGGAACCCGGTCATATAACTGTCTGGGCAATACTGTTCTAGGCGTCATAACGGTCAGATCATAATTATTCAGATTAAAGGATGGCAACGTTACTATTTTATACAGGGTGTCTCTAAAAGGTCTGTACAAAATGCTACCACAAATTCCTTGGAAAAATATACTATGATTTAACCCAATTTACCTTGGTCGATAAATTAATCATTTGCCAAAATACAGGGTGTCAATGTTTTTATTTTATTTTAGTTATTTTTAAATATTTTCCTTATTATAAAATATTTTGTAACAAAATTTAGTATTCAACCTTTTTTTTATCCTGGACATCTTTTCTCTACAGAACTATTCGATATTCTCAACAATGGAGCTATTTTTCTTTTGCGTAAAATTCATATTTTTTAAGACATCCCGTGTACGACTAAAAAAATATCTGATTGTGTCATTTTAGGATTTAAACCATGCAGAATTTTAAAAAATAAATAACATTTTTTCGTAATATTAATAATAAAAAGTTTCCGATATGGTGCGAACTTAGCACACCTTGTATAAGAAAAATCAATATTGTTTTGGTGATGTTGTTATAGAGATATCAAATACAAAACTAGTAATATAATAAAATTATCAAAATCATTGGATATACGAGAGTTTTGGAGAAGCTTAAAAATCAAGCTTACCTTATTTTGACTATATTGTCTTGTTTATTTATTTTACACGTAAATTTGTTAAGATGATAAACCAACAAAGGTACTGAATGTAACTGAAAATGGTTTTCAAAAATGCAAGAGAACTTTTTTCCCATTATTTATTAAAACAAATTTTAATTTAAAGCTGATTATACCGGGTGACAACGAAATTATTATCCAGCAATTTATTTTCTTTAGTGCAATCGTATAGTTTTCAAATTAAGGGACGTTATATTGCATCACTAGCCAATTCTAGGTTCTAGATATAATAGCATGTGTGCATTACTTTCGGTTTAACCGGAAGTAATATTAACTTTGATATTTTAAATGAAACACCCTGTATATTTTTAGGATTTGAATTCTACAGGTCATTTCTAATATAAAACCTTTATTAATTATGGAACACCCTATATATTTTTAAGATTTAAATTCTTTAAGCTATTTCTGATATAAAACCTATGATGTACCCATAACCCATCTTTTTAAGTTTTAGAGAAAACGGAGTTTGAAAAGGTCCGAACAACCTCTCAATAAACAGGTTCATGGATATTGTGTCGTCGTCTGGACCTTTTCAAACGCAATTTTCCTAAAACTAAAAAACATAGGTTATGGGTATATTATAGATTTTATATCAGGAAAAGCTTAAAGAATTTAAATCTTAAAAATATATAGGGTGTTCCATTAAAATTATAAGGGGTTACCATACTTAAAGGTTCAAATTTTATAGCACTTCCGGTTAAATAGGAAGCAATTTTATAGTGGTCTCTAAAGGCAGATTCTTTTAAAAGAACTATTTTTAGCATTTTAATTTTTGTGTTATGTTTATTTGTTTTTCAATAAAACTGCATATTGTGCTGTCCTTAAGACATTTTCAAACGACATTTTTTCCATAACCAAAAAGTTAGGTAATGGAGATAAATAAGGTTTTATATCAGAAATGACCTGTAGAATTCAAATTCCAAAAAATATACAGGGTGTTCCATTTAAAATATCAAAGTTTATATCACTTCCGGTTAAACCGGAAGTAATACACAGATGGTATTATATCTAATATTGGCATCCGGTGGTATGATATAACGTCCCTAAATTTGAAAACTATACGGTTGCACTGAAGAAAATAAATTGCTGGATAGTAATTTTGTTGTCACCCGGTATAAAAAATAAAGCCAATTTTTAAAGCTGTTTAAAAAAGGTTTTTATTGTTTGATAAGAAAAGTATTGTTTGTTTGTTATAAGCAGCTAATAAGTATAATATTTGCTTTTGTATAACTAGATTGTCGTGACAAATACATATAGAAGTTTGTAAGGCCAATAAATCGGAGAAAAAAATACGTTTGTATATTTATGTTAATCGCAGTAATCCTAATTTTGTAAACTGTTACTTTTTTTAAATATTTACAGTCTAAATTATTTTTATAACTTTTTTTTCATTATTTACAGGTAAGTTTCTGCGATCCACTCTATCTTGTGAGTTTCAAAAAATAAATTTGTAAGTAA
The DNA here is from genome assembly GCA_014170235.1 of Listronotus bonariensis. Taxonomy (NCBI): domain Eukaryota; kingdom Metazoa; phylum Arthropoda; class Insecta; order Coleoptera; family Curculionidae; genus Listronotus; species Listronotus bonariensis. Next base: position 55,807 of record JACEGR010004062.1, read on the forward strand.
AACTGTCTGTATATTAATCTATAATATTTAAGGAAATAAGTTACTTTAGAAACATCCTGCAACAATTTCTGTAATTAATGTAAAATTGCCGACGCGCTTGGTCTGATCTTTATTAATTTATCTGTTATATTCTAATGGTATTTTTTATTTTTTACCGTTATAAACGTACAAAGCCGTTCAATCAACCATACTTCTTATTTATGTAGTTTTGAGATCAATCAGTGTTTTAAAATTAATTACTTGACCAAATTAGTTAACTGTTATGTTAATTATTAAATAATTTGTTTTAAAATAATAGCCGAACATTAATTTACACTTCTTAGCGTTGATTAATAGTGACTGATTGATTGTACCTCTTTATTTTTATCAAAACTAGTTGCTTAAGTAAATGTGATTAAAATTAAAACAGGAGAAAACAAAGTGTAACATAAAGCTAATTAGCTTAAAAGCCCAAATAAAAAAACGTAATTTTATTGATATACCGGGTGATGCATCGCCGGGCGGGACATAGGAAATCCCATGTAATTTTTAATGGGGTCAATTATTGGCTCCCCTAATTATTTTAGAGAAAAATTCTATTGAAGTTTATTGAAGAGCATGCAAATCTACGTACATGGTAAAAACTTTAGATTTTTCGGTTAACCCGTTTGCTAGTTAGATTCTAAATATTTTTAAAAATTGTCATATTATTATCGCCTCATATTTATGAACAACAATAAAAGTACCAGTTAGCGTGACATTACGTTGTCATTTTAAAATTTAGTGCTTTATTATTATCAAATAGTCGTACAGTGAAAAGATTAAATTTGTATTGATCTTTTCGCTCTACGAAATTTTGATAATAATATGCCTACATAGAGTTGCAAAAAAAAAACTTTTTTTTATGAAATACCCCAAAAAGTGTTATTTTTAACAAATTTTAAGTGGAAAAAAAACCACTAATTATTGGTATACAAATAAACAGGTTTCCTTAAGTCAACATATTAAGATTCAACTAAACATACCTATATTAAAAAGTTGGTAATAAGGAAGATACAAGGTGTCAAAATATTTCAATAATTGTTAATATGTTTTAAATTGATATAGATACATAGACCAGTTTATCTTTATAAAAAAGTAAAGTAATATAGCCAAGAAATATAAAATATAATTGGGGAAATTATAATTTTCTCAGGTGCATCAATGAAAATTGGTTTCTTCCCTTTCTCCATATTTCTAACCCACCCCACCAGACATCCATTAAGCGGCGCTTTTTTACTCTCTGCCGAATCGAATCTATTACTCCGAAAATAGGCAATCATTTTATGCATCAACTTTTCATCGGCTCAACTAACGAGAATATCTTTTATCCTGCAGGGGTATATAGGGATTGTGATTCACTATTTTATAGTCCCCATCCCCTTTTTTCATTTAAGTATCAAACGGCGTTTTCATCATAAGTTTGTTTCAAATACTGACGTCATGTATTTGCCCCCTGGAAATTGTAAATACAGAGACGAAGTTTGCAATCTATTCCCCATTCGCTTAAAGGGGGATCTGCGAAAAGGAACATTTTACTGATTATTTCATCAAAAAGAATTTTAAGCATCTAAATTTTTGGGATAAATATTTAAGTATTTTTATAAATATACAAGATTTCATTTCTTATTTAATAAGACAAACAATATGGTGATCTTACATAGTACTTTATGTAACAAGTGCATAAAGTGATACTTTTTTTTATGAAGTTTGACAGCACGAGCCGTTTGGCGAGTGCGGCAATCCTATGAGAAAAAAAATCAAAGGTAACTTGACTGTTTGGTTCAGTTGATGTTGCGTTTACTGATACATTGCATACATGAATATTAGGTTTATTGTAGTAGGCATTGAAACAAAGCACTAAGAAAGTCGGGTAATTTCTTTTTATTTATTTTTATTATTTTTTATATTTTTAGTGAGTTTTATTATTTTTTTCTTAAGTCGGTTTAATTTTTTACATATTTAATATAAACCAGTAGTTATCCTTGTTATTTTATGAGGGCTGTGGGAAGTCCAGTTAAAAACTTTATAGTTCCAAGAATCAACTGACATTTGCTTATACTTTTTAGCATCCATTATTCCTGTTCGCCAAAAATGATTTATGTCTGTATTATTGTTCCACACATCTAGAGCAAAAATATTCCGTACTTAACATGATTTAGATTTTCGGTATTTTCGTCACTAGCCTTCAAAATTTATGAAGTGGGTTAAAATGTGGCGCCACGAGTGTAAGGTTATAAATTTTCAAATTATTTATTAATTTTGAATGCCTACTGTGTAATTTATGGTCGTACTCGATTTAAATTATAATGAATATTTATGTTCAATACTATGTTTTGAAATACGTAATTGTAAATTTAGTACGTTGTTAACGTATTTATTTGTCAAGGGTGTGAAAAAGTAAGGCTGTAACCTAAATATTAAAATTTATTGTCTGACTTCTTATTAAAGAATATTTGCCATATCGATACCCTAATTCGCAAATTGGCTAACTCCATTTTTGTTCAAAATAAAAGTTAGTTACTTGAACTATTATGAGATCCAATTTAAAAAGAATTTCTATGGTTTCTTTACTTAAAATTATTTCAAAAACATTCATCTACGTAGCAAATGATAAAAACTCTATTTTAATTAAATTTCTTCCTGCTGTAAAATTTTGTGGATATAGAGTTAGCCTTTTTTTTGGGACACTCTGTATACATTTTAAATATTTTTAGGACATGCCTTTTGGAAGCCCTACAAATATTATAAAAGACTTTTGTAACACGTATATTGTTAAATAAAAGAAATATTCGACTTCCTCGGACAATTGGGCCGCCCCAATATGTTTGTCCGCCAAGAGGATGGAACTTTCAAACATAGGTAAAGTCCGCGTAGTTTAGTAAAGAGGCCACCGACTTCATCATTATCTACGCGAAATCTTCTATAACTCTCTTTCAATCGCGGTTCCGAGGGCTTCGTATCGTTACCTAGGAGTAGGCATTTTAAAGATTTGATTTAAAAAATAAATAACATTTTAAATGCGGGATGAGGGAATAAGAGGAGATTTACCGCAGAAATGATGACGTCGGTGGCCTCTTTACTACACGCGCGGACCCTATTAGGTAGCCTTGTGTTAAAATAAAACAATGATAGTAAAATTTTGTTTTTTGTTCTTCTTACGCTCGTAGAAAAATAGCGCTCCTAACACGTGCCAAAGGTGACTTTTCCGCACTTGACTGTTCAACCGAACTCCGCAACGCGTCTTTTGGTCCGCTGCAATCGATTGCGAAAAAGCGGAACTTGCAGCACTAGTTAGGAAATATACTTTTTAAAAGATAAGGTTCTATGTTTTTTTTTAAATAAGGACCTTTATTTTTTTATATTTTTTTGGCTCATCAAAATCATTTTTACTGGAAAATGGAATTCGCAGTAAAACCCCTTCCCCTTCCGACATATACATACGTCCATAGACAAAGACATGGGTCCGAAAATTCTTCGTTTTTAAGATACAGGGCACTAAGTTGGCATTAAACTATTTAAATTTACTTGCGCAGTATTTAAAATGATCCTGTATATAACTTATTAAAGAAGCTTTAAAAATAATTACTACGAACTTTAAATATTTTAATTTTATGCAAGGTAGGTCTTTGTAAAAACGCAAAGTAGGTAATATTATGAGCAAGACCTGATAAATATTCATTCTCGTCACTTGTTTGATGAGTTTTTTTGAATAATTGAATAATTTAAAAATTTGCAGGAAATTCATTTTACATTAAAAAAATTAATCCGATAATCACATAAGCTGCAGAATAATTTTAATTACATATTATCTCGTATATGCATTATACCTTTTCTAATGTAAATAACATACAGGGTGATTTAGAATTTATCCTAATAAATTGCCATATAACAATATTTACAAAGATAATAAAAAAGATATTTTATTCACTTTAATAGGTGATCCGCACTTTCCTGTTAAAATCAAAAAGTTTAATAAGAAATTTACTTACATTTTTTCATTGCCAACAATTATACAGGGTAAGTCAGAAGTTTTAAAAAGCTTATTTACTTGTTATCGATAAAACATTTTAATTTTTTAACTTAACAAAAGTTGTTTTTGGAAAAATGGTAGCGTTATGGAAAATTTTTGAATTTTTTATTTTTTCAAAAGAAACTAGGGTGGGCGGGGCTAGTTGAGCAATTTTTCACTTGATCGGTTATAGCTCCTCAACAATATGTCTTAATGGCCTATGATGCATACTGATGGATTGGCAATTTATTCCTTATCAATACAATCCATAGTAACTTCTTTTAGTAAGCTAAATTAAGGAGCAATATCTATTGTAATGTAGATAGTCAGGTATGCTCAACGTACCCCATAGGTGAGGTAAGTTGAGCAAGGGTATGGGGCTAGTGGAGCACTAAGAAAGTACGGCCAAATTATAGGTTTAATGTTAGGTAGGTTTACAATAAAAATACATTTTGACAATTTGCTTTTTAAATTTATAATCCTATAGTCACAAAACAACAAATCTCATCAATAAAACCGCAACGTACCTATCTTAGCCTAACTACTGAATTTAAACTTGAATATTTGTATAATTATTAGTAACATAGCTTATACAAATCATAAAAAAAAAAAACATTTAAGACATTTAGGAGTCTAAATCTTCATTTAAAACAAAACAATGTAATTTTTTATTTGGTTAAAAAACTAAAAATCAAATCAACAAAACATCAACTCCACCTTAACTTTATTATAGCATTAATTAAAGATTAGACTTTCTATTAATAAACAGACTTTATATACAACTATCAATATTGCTGATATAATTTTAAAAATATATTAAATAGATATTATTTGTCAGTGATTTGGCTCCTTTTCTTGGACCAGCCTTTGGGTATGGTCGAACTATTTTCGGAGAAAATTTATGAATTAGATAGGTCAGCTCGTTTTTTTGTTGCTTGTACGGGATGCAGCCTCATATAAGTCTTGAGTAGTAGAGGAACCTCTAGTAGTCGAATTTTTATAAGTCCGTGTCCTAAAAAAATAAAAAAATCATTTTATACTTCTCTATAAAGTCGTGGGGATAGGTGGACAACTGTAGCTCAACTAACCCCAACCTGAAATTTTAAAGCAAAAGTGAATTTATTAAAAACGGATAGAATTATATTCAGTATCTTTATAAAAATCAAAACTGCAATAAATTTACTAAAGATTAACACTTACCTGATTGAAAAAGGATATTATTTAACTATCACAGACGAAATATTCTGTCTGAAAATTATTATACTTTTTAATTACAAAATAAACAATACGTGGGGGTACTTTTCCCGATCGCCGCGTCACCACTGGCGGTCGCGCGATGTGTTCCTCTTGCGCAACCTCTTCTTTACGCTATTTGATGCGTTTGCGTACGGTCGATAGTTTTTGATATATTTGGATTGCCCAACTTACCTCTATGCTCAACTATCGCCGCCCTACCCTACAATATTTCCCAAAGATTTAACCCCATATAAGCTATAACAAATAAGCGTTAAATCGTTTAAATGTTAAGTGGAATTGAACAAAAATATAAAATACAGAGTGATCCATTTAAAAAACAAACATACCATTACGCTACTTTAAGCATAGATGAAAATATTTTAAAAATTAAAGTTTATGTCGGGCTATATACATACCTAGGAAAAAAATTAAAAAGTTTTATGGATAACGAGTAAATGAGCTTTTTCGGACTTGTGACCGACCCTGTAAGTAAGAAAGTTTATATTTTATTTATAATTAAACTTTTTAAAACGTTTTAACTATGGATCTTTTAATTAAGAATCATTATTGTTAAATAGCGGTATTTATTATTAAAAATATTACAATAATATTGATTGGAAATTTATGGGTATTTTATTTTTATTCAAGCAAATTTCCTAAGTAATATGCATAATGATATGAAAAGGACATAATTTCCCTATAAACGTGTGCTTTAGATATGAGACCTTATTATTTGCAAAAACTAATTTTAAATTAAAATCTGTTTAAGTTCATTGTGATTACTTAAATTGTTGCTCTCTTAGTCTAGAATACAGATTTATTTATGCGCATAATAAATAATTAAACAATGTTAGTTAATTTTTATATGGTCTCTATTTTTCTGTTTTGCTTCTAATTAAACAATTCCTGAGGATTCTGGACATTTTTCAAGTACAACAGTCTCCCTATCCAATGACTATTATAATTGTATAGTTAAAGCCATGGATATTTTATTTATTGCATTCTTTAAAAGCCCCCCATATTGGCCTTATATAAGGTTTTGTCATGCTGATATTTTAATTAAAGTGTAACTTTATAAATATGCTAAAATATTATTAAAAATTTAGTTATTTACAGTTTTTTTGCTTCCTGTTTAAAAAAAAATGAAAATTATATTACTATTCAAAAATCAACATTAGCCAGTATTATATTTTACTTATTTTTAACCGGACTAATACACCTATATTACTATACACCTACTAGATACCTGTCGTCTCATCTGTACGTAGCAAAAGCAAACGGTCAGTGTCTTTGGCTAATAGCCCTACTAAAAAGGAGATGGAAGACTGTTCGAGCGGTAGGCTACCGTAAATAATGTGAATTGTTTTTTGTATTTTAATGTATTTTTTTTAGTTGAAACTTTTTAGTTAAATTATTGATCACTTGCTTTTTCAGTTGACTGTACTTATTTTAGGAAGGAAATTATAACTCGTGTTGTTTATTTCTATTTACAAATAGCATTTTTTTTTCGTCCGGTGCGACTTCCATAGATTCGCTTAGTTAATAATAAACTCAGAATTAATATTTTTTGACGTTCTAAATGACAACTGGTTTATGGAGTCATAGCAGCACAACACATATCTCCGTAATTTAGATATAAGACATGCTATTAGAAATATGCCTGAATATCAAAGCCCGATTTTCACTTTTTAATATACTAAAAAATTGGTAAAGATAGGTATAGACTATCATAAGGCATAAAGCGCATCTAAAATTTTCTAAAAATAAGAAAAAATACAATAATACATACGTTATTCTTGTCCCATTTAAAAAATTTTTTTGTGTATATAGTTGCACATTTTTGGTACACAATTGAAATGGGTGTTTTTCCAAAAGTAGTTACCTAAATTTTTATATGTGCAAGACTTTATAAGGGATAATTTGTAATGAGTTACAAATTCTAAAGAATTCCTGTTTTTATATTATTTTTTACAAGCGTTGCTTTTTAAAAGCATCTCATAAATTATACAATTTTCTTTTTTTTAACACAGTTAAAACGTGCTGTTTGAGCCTAATTATTTCCTTATTTATTATTTGGTAATCTGACATTATTTTTAACTAAACAAATCTGCAGCTGTTTTGATGTATTAGTCCCGACAGCTACTTTCAACGGCAAATAACCATTTTTAAGTCAAGGTAAACTATATTTTTGTTTACGCTTTCTTTAATTTACCAAAGTTATTACTAGGAACAACATAAAAGAAATTTTGCTTCAAAAATAAAACGTAAAATGCAACTGCGTATACGCGATTTAGATTACAAAGCATATAGGAGGCTACCTTCACCCATCTGTGTACTGGATAAAAACTGTTTTATAACAAAGATAGTATTAAAAAACATAGGTATCTCCATAGGGTAGCCTAAAATTAGGTCAAGGCCATATTTGATTTAAAAAAATAACCTTAAAATTTTTGACACACCTTGTTTAATGGCAACCCTTATATTTTTACGTATACTATCTTTAATATAAAACAGTTTTTATCCGGTAAACAGATGGGCGAAGGTAGCTTCCTATTCGGATCTTAGACTAAAAGTTTTGCAATGGTTGGTGAAGGATATTTACAGAAGTTTGCCAGAACGCTAGAACAGGCAGTTTCAAAAACAATACATTACAATACAGCAAACAATCGGGCATCACTGTCCAACAACCTAATAAATAATACAAAAAAAGGTTAATAGTCAGAGCGCTTATAACAGTTTTATCAAAAGCCAAGAAAAAATAGGGTTATGTTTTCTGTAGCTTACCCTGTTTTTTCTCAGTTTTAATTAACAATTATTGTTGTTTAGTTGTATTTTTATTTTATATTATGTCTTTGACCTTGTAAAAGGTATATCCATTGCTTTACTTAGTACACTTTAAATTGATTAACCAATTATAAGACGGTATTTACCAATCGATTATGTTGAAGTTTAATTCAGGTCTTAGGGTCGGGCCTGACATAACTGCAACAAGCGCGTGGCCGTGCGCTTTACCGGTGAAATGTAGGGGGTCCGGTGCAAAGATTTTGCATTTAATCAAACTGCAGTAATATAAGTCAATTATAGCACGCTTTAAATTACACCTTTACCAATAAGGTAACATAGTTTTAAGGGTTGACCACATATAACCACAGCGAGACCTGCACTGAAGCACGGCCCGGCCCTAACTCGCCGTAATCCTAATGTCACCACTTCGTGCTCGACTACATACCCCGCACCGCATTTTACCAAGTAAACAAACATTGGTTTATTTGTTTTTTCAAAATAATAATTTAAAAAATCTCAGAACCCAAAAAATAGCAATGTATTCGTAAGTTTTACTCACATATTATTCACAAGATGTAACAATAAAATGAATTTTACACTTTTTATTACTTATTAAATCACTTTTCCTTGCATTGTTTTTTTGCAACAACTAACCTTTAACACCAAACTCTTAATTTTATAGGTAATTAACTAAAATAAAGGTGACACTCGTAAACTCAACCCGATCCACGTATGATTTCATTTCCTGGGCATGTTTCAGACCGTACGAGACACGGTCATGCTACGATGCGGGTCTTGTGGGACATTGGTGCGGTTATTTGTGGCCAGACTTTTACTTATAAAACACTTAGAGTTTGAAAAAGGGGGAACAGAGATAAGTAGAAAAATCTGTTATATTTAAACAAAGAGATATACATACATAAAACAATAGACTTAGCTTGATAAAAATGTTTTGTATATTTTTGAGGGCATATAAAGTGCTTTTAAATTTTTTTGAATTAATTTGCCCTACTTTCCTCTATCACCGTGAAATCGGGCTCGGTGCAAATATGTGTGGCCCAACCTTTATACGTCAAAGTTGTCACCAATTATTACTGCGGTTATAATTGGTTGAGCGCCTAAAATTAATGTATACTGTATAAGCAATATTTAAAGGTATATCGGCCAGTAAAGCAACAACAAAGAAAGTAAAATTAGTCATCCTATCCGAAATGTTTACATGGTGTTTTCTTTTTCGGGAACTTCTTGTTTAAGCACCTAATAAACTTTTACCTCTTTTGACCCTTTTTATTCTGGTTTGGTCACCTGGACAAAATGCTTAAATTTTCTTTTTTCATAAACAACTATTATTTTTGACGATGACTTAAAAATTGCTATTTGCTTCTAAATGTGTTTTTCGTACAACACACCAAATCAACTTCCGATTTGTTTATGTAGCTAAAACTAATGCTAGGTTAAGAAATCATAAACAAGGAAACATACAAACATATTCCTGCAGCTCGCCGGTATGAAAAAGACGGAAATTTACAATTTATGAGATGGTTTCATGTGAAAAAGAAAGTTTATTGTTCTAGGCATATATATTATAAACCAAGCATCAAAAGAAATACCTACTTAAAGGTTAATGTAAAAGTAATTGCTGTGTAATTTTAGTCATGTAGAGAACTAGTTTATTAAATTTTCCCAGAATATAAAAATAAACACAACTAAGAATGAGCCACATTTAAGATTTTTTTAGAACAGTGTTTGAGAGTGAATTCCGTTAAAATTTATTTGTTTATACATAATTTACATGTTTAAGTAAATACAACCATTTACATTATAAAAATCGTTAAACATTTATGTTCAGAAAAAATTGGGGAAATCATGTTATATTAAACAATCACAATGATGTCCAAAAATATGAAAACCTGCAACAAGATAAATCCTGCATTTATACAGTATGCTACGGTGTTATTTACTAGTTTTAATAGTTGTTACTTATGAAATTAATAAACCCCATTTTGTATAGATGAATTTTTAATAACACAAGCATTATTATTATTTCTGGTTCTTTGCTTTTTTCAAGTTTCCTGTTGTTAATTTTCGATTATTTCTGTCTTCAGAATTAGTACACCAAATTAGTCACTCTATTAAAATTAATGCATAAATACTATATTTTAGAGTGAAATTGACAATTAAAAATTTTAAGATGGCTGCTGGGCTCTATCTTGGGAAAAACTAAATGAAAAATGGAGTCTTGTTGCACACTATTTTGAAGCACCTGACGAGTACTTTATGATCTTAGAATATAGTCATTTACCTACTACAAAATGGTGGTACTTTAAAAATTACCAAAATACCTGATTTGGATGGCCATAATTCCAAAACAAATAAAGGTAGATGTACCTAATGTGGTATTAAAGCTTTTTTCGAAATCTTTTTAACGGTAAAATAATATACAGGGTACTTCATTAAAAATATATATTGTTTGTCCCAACCTGTAGGTATATTACACCAGTATCACCATTAGAAAGGTATTTTAAAGAGCTTTAAGAAAATACCGCATTAAGTACATCTAACTTTATTAGTTTCCGGGAATTTGGCCCTCAAATCATGTTTTAAGGTAACTTTTAAAGTATAGTTAGACCCCTATTTATTTCATTCTGAAAGCGATGCCGCCAAGTACACAAAAAATGATAAAGCAAATAACCCCTTTTGTGAACAATGATTTATTGCAGCAAAAAATATTCAACCCGACGACTACGCCACGCGTTACAGGTTTTATGGCGCGCCAGAGACGAAATAAGAGGATGTTTTTTAAATACCTGATACGTGTTTTCGCAATATTTTTATTTATTTATCTAAAAAATATGTAATCAGGCTCTGTCAGAGGCTATGTGCTTTCGAAAAGGTATGTTTACTTTATCATTTTTTGTGTACTTGGCGGCATCGCTTTCAGAATGAAATAAATATGGTTCCAACTATACTACTATTGTGTAGAAGGTGAATGTATTGACTTTATATTCTAGGGTTAGAAAGTACTCGTCAAGAGCTTAAAAATGATGTGCCATAGGACCCCCTTTCCATTTAATTTTTTCCCAAAATGGCGCCAAGCAGCCATATTGAAATTTTCATCCGTCAATTTTACTCTAATAAAATAGTTTAAGGCATTAATTTAATATCTCAAAGTTTTTTGAAATTTTGTAAATTGATCCGTTCAAAAAAGGCTGGGGTTTTCTTTAATTAACTGGCTGTGCAAGTTCTTATTTTTTTTCACCCCTTTATTTACCATTTTTTTGGTGGGGTGTTTTATACTAAACTATATCGGAAAATTTTTGATTTTTTTCTTTACTCTCTAGTTTTTCTCTCAGCACTTAAACTATACATTTATATTTAAATTTATTTTGTTACTGTACTTTTCTAATAAATGACAAAAAAGCTTCGTTCATAGCATGATCTGCTTACTTCTAAAAGGTTTTAATGGTCTCTTGTACGACTATTAACAATGGTTAATTATTTTTTAATATAAACCGTTTAAACTTTAAATGGTCGATAAAATGTCAATTTATCTGAATAGATAGTCTATTTGGATATGTTTAATTGAAACATAAGGCTTTAATTTATTTGATAGATTAATTTTTATTTTTAATTATACGAAGTTAACAAGGATGTTATTACATATTTTTTTAGTTATTTAAGTACGTAATGATATAAAGCAGGAATTTAAAAAGGACTTTAAATTTTGAGTTATTTGGGTTTTTTTTGGAATAGAAGAGTCTGGCTTTCTTGTACAGTAACGGGCATAATTGTTGAATTATATGGATAACTTATTTACTATTTTCAAAAAATATATATTTTTTCGTGATGGAAAAAAAATTGACATGGTATCTCTGTTAACTGGTACTAATATGTGACTTTTCATGAAATTACTTTTTTCCGTGGGAAAAAGTGAGTACTTTTTTCGGACATACATACATGTAAGTAAAGGTATGTAAATATTTAATTTTAGAATAATTCATCACAGAAAAATTGTGTATTATACACGGGAAAAATTTTATATTTTAGCTCTCGGTTTATTGTTACCCTTCGCTTCGCGTCGGGAGACAACACAACTTAGAGCGTAAATCTAAAGCATTTTTTCCTTGTATAATACTCCTAAATGTACAAATTTAACATAGGAGAAAAATGTCTAATAGTCATTATGTTACAACTTAGAACAAAATATTTTTGAAAACTTGTTTAGGATTAAAAATCATAGTTTATAAAAAATTCACCCATATCAGTTCACACATAATATCTTCATATAAAGCTTTCTTCTTATTTTTTATTGTAGAATCACTCCTTAAAGTTTATCGGTAGAATTACTGGACACTCTGTGTTTTTTTATTAGAAAAAGTTTTTTATTGCAATGAAGACTGCTGCTATAAATTTTCTGCATTTTTTTCATTTCTTTAATAATATAATATTTAGTGCGCAAAGTGATACTTTTTCGCATGCACTTTGCGCAAAAAAGTAGAAATATCTTTTATTCTAATATTTCTTAACATCAAACAGTATCTGTCAGTTTTGACGTTTATTAGTTGTTTCTTTAACAACCAGTTACATTTACTAACTTGAGATTTCAAGTTAAACTTTGCGCATACAATTAAAAACATATACTACTGTACACAAATTAATTATTGTATAATCCTTCGGCAAAATTATATCAATTTTCGGATGTGTAAAACGGCTTTAACCTGAATAAAACTACAAAAATCTTTATTTTAAAACCAAGAAATTTTCACCATTAATTGTGCATATTATTTTATATACAAACAAAATTTATATAGTTTAATTTAAACAAGTATATGTAAAATATATGTACAATGTTGCAAAATTAATTACAATCCTTCAAACAGTTTATTAATTCAGACCTAAAAGGTTAAACACTAAAATAACAGCATCCCGACAACAAATATCAATTAGTTTTAACTGTAATAAAATAAACACAATTAATTAAATCTTGATTTACTTTAAATTAACTATAAAATCAACATTGTTGCAAATTTATTTTAGTGTATCAAACAGTCTTATAAATTAAGCAGACTTGAAAGGTTAAACAATAAAATACCTGCTATGCACAAGCTTATAGTGAAAATGTAAATCATGCATAAATTTGAAAGCCACAACATCGCCTAGTTACCAGATGTTCTGTTCATCAAAATGTTTAGTGGTTTAATTTAAGGTGTTGATGGATTAAAATAAAAAAGCCTTTTTAATATAGGTCATAGAGAAGTTGGAACTACTTCAACGCTCCTTAATTTGCGTAGGCACGAACAAACAAATTAATGAAGATTCATGTGCATACAATATTGTTTGTGCAAGTAATAATTAGTTGGTTTACCAACTAAATGAGGGTTTTTAAAATGTTACAGCTTCGGGCGTGTTAGAGCCAAAAGTAAACCCTTTTTACTTCCCCTTCTTGTCGTTATATCACAAATTACCATAATATAATATAAAATAAAAATAAAATTTTTGGGTATGCTGAAAAGATGTTTTTTCTCCATTCGAATGGGAATCTTTGTATTTCTTATACGTTTTCTTATTTCCAAAATGCAATATATTAGGTAGGAGACGCTGCTAGGCAATGTACTTTTCAGCCATGGCCGGGAATATTTTTACCTTTTCTATGCTTTCAATATTGGCTGATGACGTTTGTCAAAGTCAATCAACAATAGATGACACTATCATACTATAGTAACGTATTATACCGAGATCAAATAAATATAATGTTTATATTTATTTAACCAAAAAAAAGAAAATGGTATTATATGCGACGTAAAACAAATATTAAAGAATTATTTTAATCGGAGAAAAACTAGCATGTGCAACTCGTTGGATTTTCTATATGCATTTTTGCTGTAGAAATTATTCAACAAACAGTTACACTTGTGGTGGTTCCTCCTTCTCCACCATCGTCTGTAAATATATCGACTTTCCTCCACGTTACACAATGTATTACTATTTCTTAATAATACCAAAAATATAACAGATGAAACTGATCTCTTTGCTGTAGTGTAGAGGACATTTGTCAAAAATAAATTTAACTTAAGTTGCCGAAAATTTGAGATACGCCTGTTCATATTTTTAACGGTTATTTGAAGTAAATTAAAATAAAATGAAATAAGAAATCCGTTCGATTTTTCTTAAAAGCCTATCAATGTATTGAGGTAGAATAAATATTACCGACAGGTTTAAGGGTTATTAATGGATTTCCATTATTAACGCGTAATTTTGACAACAGCGCATGACCAAGGCAATAATGATACAGCCGTTAAATTTCGGCGGAGTACTCAGTCAGTAGTGACATTTTACTATGGAACGCTACACGATTGAACAACGCGTAAAAATCGTTAAAACTTATTATCAAAATCAGTGTTCGGTTCGCCAAACGTTCCGTGCACTGCGGTTAATTTATGGTATTCCCACCTAGGTCCTGCGATTTAACTCAGTTGGATTTCTTCTCTTGGGGCTACATCAAATCTCGAGTATATGCGGATAAATCACAAACGATTACTAAATGTCAACATGACTCGCACCATTGGTGAGATTGGGCAAATTTGTGTCATCAAAATTGGATCTCTAGGATTCGAATGCGGCGGTCATTTGGCTGATATAATTTTTAAAACTTAATGACATCAAATGCTTAAAAAAATACAGACACTGCAATATAATTTTCATAATATGTTTTATTTTCATTTAAATATAGAGCGCTGAAAATCGAAAACCCTTACCATATGGAGCAATAAAACGTTGGTCATTCTCAACAGGTGGAGGTGGTATTTTAAATTGTTTTTGTGTGTTAATTTTTTCCTTAAGATGGAAACTGATAAAAGTGAAGGTTGTTTCAGACAAACAGAAAGACAATTTCACATCTTTAAAACTGTTGACTTTGCTAAAAACCTTAATGTAACTTTTAGTCAATTCTCTCATGAAATGGCCTGTATATATCATAATAGTTCTGGTTAGAATAGTTACCTTTATTATAAAATGGTAACACCTATTCAAGTAGGTATTAAAATAGTTGTTTATGTTTAAAAAAGTTTAGTCAACTGGCTCACTGTTGAACCCCGAAAGCATTTCTTTATATTCATACCTCTTACGTTTACTTGACCAGCTTTTTGTCCACACTGTTCGTTGTCTTCTTGATCACCGAAACAGACGCGATTTAAGTCAGTAAATCTATCATCCCTAAATGAACAATTGAAATTGACACTTGCACTAAAGCAGACCCGATAAAAGTCAGTAAATCTATCCTTCCTGACTGAAAAATTAAAACTGATACTTTTTGATCAGTAATAACTTGTGTAAGGGCTTTCATTTTTTTACCATATCGTTATCCTAATTCCAAATCTCGTAACTCCAGAATTGATTAAAATCGAGCCTTTTGCACCATTCACTATCTTAACAATGAACGAAATGGCGATTTTTTGCCCATACAGGCGTTATTTTAACTTTTGCTGTATTCGTCCACTTTACTTTTTAAATCATTGTGACCGGTACACATTGATTTAATTGTTAATGTAAATTGTAAATATCCCCACCGACGGATTTTTAATAGCCCTGTTCATAGAGAAATCACAAACTAGTCGGGGCCAATCGGATATTATTATTTAGTCAGGTGACCGGTGGCCAACTGGTCGCCAGACTTATTTGTAAAATCTAATTGGCGCTGACTGGTTTGTGATTTCCCAATTCTTTTAGTATTTATTTGTTTTAATATAAAGATAATAAAATACTTAATAATTTATTTTATGCCCAGAGACAGTGCTTTATTGCCTTAAGAAGGGATATTCTCTCGCCAGGATGACGCCACGTCTTATAAAAAGGTCTGAAATAACACTGCAGTTTATCAGCCGCTAAGCCAACAGGCTGTTATTTGTCTGTGGCCGTATTAGTTCGTCGTGAAGTGTATTTGCACATCTTTCACATCCCGATGTTATAATAAGTGACTAAGTTTACATCGACTAAAACATTTAAAATAAGTAACATAGGAAGGTAACTCTATAGATAGAGAAAACATTAAGGGGCTTTTAAGTCACTTATTTTACATAGATTTACTCTTAGCCTAACTTGTACGAAGCGATTAAAGCTTAGTTTGCGTGTGTTGTAACACTACTTACCGTTTCAGGTACAGTATTGTCAGTACTCTGGTGGATGTGCAAATTGGACCTTTTCTTTTTGCGATGTATTGTTAGATTTTTTCTACTTGGTATTTTTGGATAGATAAGAGGGTCCTTTTAATCTGTCATGGTATTTGTGTTTAGTACTGTTTGGCAATTTATTGTGGAAATACTTAACCCTCGGCACAACGTCTAAAACTTGTTAACTTTATTATAAAAACCATAATTTTCCGAGAAATGTGTTTCGAGCGCTTCGGGCATCTTATAGTCCACGCATAATCAGCCTACTGAACCGATTATTCGCTGTATTATCACAAAAATTTGAACTCCAATTTTTAATATTGGATAATCCTTGACCAAATGGGCCACATACAGCACGTAGTGCAGAAAATATAGCGGCAGTAGCTGCGAGCGTACGCGATGATCCTGACGAATGGGTTTGGCGCTCCAAAATTGGAGCTTAAGAACAGACCATGCTGGGCGCAGTTAAGGCCAACATTTAAAAGGCATAATCTTTAAAAAAAATAAGTATGATAATAAATATTACTTAATAAAAATTTTTTAATTTTTTTTAATGTACCTTCATATGAATCACCCATTAGATATTTTTTGCGGTTGGGAAATTAAATAAGCCACTAAGTTTTTAAAATAGATAACTTTAAGCCTACCAATTCATAACTGTCCAACATAAATGTCAAAAGTCATGTGTATACAAAACGGAAAAATCGTAGTCGTCCAAAAATAAGAACTGTTAACAATGGAGATTACCATCTTGACATTGTGATGCTGATGTGCAGGATGTTACAAGCAATACTCGGCATGACGTTTTAAAGATCTGATGAAAGGTGATTTAAAAAATAGGTCGAGATAATCTTTTAATGATAAGGAACTATTTGTTATACCGAAATACCGATATAACCAACTAAAATTAAACGATGATATTTTATTCCTAAATTTAAAAAAAAAAAAGAAGTTTTCAATAACTTTTAGGTCTCAGACACAATACTAAGCGTCGGCGGCCAGTGTTGAGCGAAAAAGTTGTTTTATTCTCCCATAAAGAACAAAGACAGCGCTCTCACATTTTCTGCTCAACGCTGACCGCTGGCGCTGACGCTTAGTATTGTGTCAAAGGCCTTAGAATATATCTACTTACTAACACACCGGAAACTTGAATATGGTAGACAATGTTATGTTTTCAATAATACTACTTACTTGGACCTTCATTATCTTTATTTTTTACTGATAGATGACGTTTCGGATGGTAACTATCTCCAACTGTTTTCAAGTGACTCGTAACAGTTAAAACAATGTAATTTAAATTTTTATACCCAAATAAAAGTTTAAAAGGTAACTCTCCATTTTTACCTAAATTTTAAAAGTAGGGATGATTTTATATACAGGGTTTTCATTTATATTTTGCCACCTACTTTTAATTATAACCAAGTAGTAAAAAAGCGTTCTATATAAGGGTTTTATACTTTTTCAGTTATTATCTTTTGAGCATTAAAAAAAAACAAATGAACATTTAAAACCCGAGAAAGTGAAGAGGTAAACTTTTTTTAAATGGGACACTTTGTTTATTATGTGACCATTAAACAAGTCTTTTAAAAACTTTACAAAATATCACATTTGATATATCTATCTTTAATAGTTTCGGAAATCTGAGTATAATTTTCATTACATCTACAGTCTCACCTTCGTGCCGTAGGTAGGATAATGGAAATTATGTCTACTATTTTACAGTTTTAAGTGGTCATATTTCAAAAACTAATAAGGATATTTATATCGAACGTGGTATTTTTGCAAAGTTTTTTAAAAGGCCTTTTTAATGGTAATATAATATACAGGATGTTCCATTTAAAAAAAGGTTACCTCTTTTCTTGATTTTTTGATGTTTATTTGTTTCTTTTTATGCTTAAAAGATAGTGTATAAAAAAGTATGAAACGTTTATACAGAAAGTTTTTTTTATCCTTCCTGGTTATAATTATAATTGGTTGACAAAATATAAATAAAAACTCTGTACAATTTTAGATAATATTGGATGCTCATCTCTTAACACAACAAGCTACAATTTTTAAAAGATATTATTGGGTTATCCCTAAAGCAATTATATAAAAAAAATAATTTCAACGAAAATTACACTCACTCATTTGTTTACTCGACAATTACCGCTTGATTACAGCGATAATTTCATAGTAGAAATCGAAAATTTCACTGTCATGTTTTTAATTGTTGAATTTAACAACCACATTCTAACAAAAGCTTTGTTTATTTAATATGACATTTTGGCATTTCATAAATGTTGTAAACATTTTTGTATAAAAATACCTCGTTTTGGCAATAAATCTGTAGAGTTGTTTATTATTATTATTCCTTCATTTGATAGTTTTACTTTCTTCCAGTAATTTTCTCCCTAAATTACACTCGTGCATCAAAATAATCAGATAATTTAGCTTTCAAGTGTGTTGCCTTTTAAAACTACTCTCGTTCATTTTCACATTTTGGCAAAACATGAACATGAACTCTAGTAGTTTATAGGCAATACGCTTTTAAGCAAAATTATCGATAATTTTGATGCACTTGTGTAATAACCCCCGATAAGATATGTGTATTTTAATAATAAGAATCATACCACACATGTTTTATTCCATATAGGGGCAATGCAGGTAGGTCGAGATATGGTACCAGATATGTGCGATATCTACGCATTGCATCGGTAAGTATCGCAATTCGCAGCATGTGGATACCACTTACAGAACTCGATAAAAAAATCATAAACACCTAAGAGCTTCCATAGAGGCGTCATTTAGGCAATAGCCGAACGCCCATTAAGATTTAACTCGAGATTAAAGCAACAAGTTTGCCGCATTTCGCATTGTTTAACAAAAAAAGGTACACAAAGAAGTACTACAAGTTTGATGGCACTCTTTACCTCGTTACAGTCTTTTACAACGAGTTTTCCTGATAAAATAAATTTAATTAACTCTAAAGAAGCTTGTTTGGTAGAGTATCATAAAAAGGTAATTCATGGTATAAATTTACGAGTTAAAAGGCTGTTATATTAGTAATTTTACAAGGGAAACTAGAACTAAACAAAATATCATTAACTTAAACTACTTTTGCTGGTAATTTTAAGATAAGGCATGTTAAGCTGAGTGTTTGTGCTTTTTCACAACTTACGTTTTTAAAGCCGATGCCAAGCATAACTTCAAAAGACCAGCACTGATCCTTTTGAAATTTATAATTTGTTTACATAGTACAGCGTAACGCTGTACAGTTTTTGCAAATTTGTCAATATTTTTAATTTTTGTAAAAACAAATAGATCTATTTTTCCCCAAAAATCCCGTTTTTTACTTTAAAGTGTATCCACAAAGTGAAAAAGTATTTTTAACACGCTTTTATTAGCTTGGGTTGTAACTATCTATCTATCTATGTAACGGAATCTTTGAACCTAATTTTTACCAACTTCCAGCGATTCAATTTCTTTGAAACTTTGCACACGTATCAAGGACCGATGACAATGCAATAATTTAAAAACAGTATCCCGTTATCCTGATTAGGACCGCCAGGATAAATAAATTCCTTTACAGATCCTAATACTACTCTTGACAAAATGGCGAAGGAATTTTTTTAGTGAATAAACTGGAGCATTTATTTTTAAAAAACTAATTGATATATCGAACTAAAAAATAAAAAATAAATAATAGTTTAAAAAAACTAAAAAACACGCTTTTATATGCAACAGAACTAAAAATTAGAAAATATTTTTTCATTACAAAGAGTTTGTCACTTCAGAGTAAAAAGCGTGGGGTGCATTTTACTATTTTTTCATAACTTTTCCCTCATAGATATTTGCAAATAGAATAATTATAACATTTAATATATTAAGCACCCCACGCTTTTTACTCTGAAGTGACAAACTCTTTGTAATGAAAAATTATTTTCTAATTTTTAGTTCGGTTGCATATAAAAGCGTGTTTTTAGTTTTTTTAAACTATTATTTATTATATATTACATTATCCAGCACCGAGATATTACTGCCACCTTTTTTTGAGATGCTTCGAAATAACTTTATCAATTCTAATACATACTTTAGCTTAAATTAACCATATCCCCCTCTTAAGCCAACAAAAATTTTACGTAAGAAAAATGTGACTCTAAAAATACCTTAATTACACGTTTTCGTTACCGATCGCCATTGGACGTTTCGTTTTCTGATATAATATATGGGAACAGTAAACAAAAAATATAAATTGACTAATGCAAAGTTGTTGTTTTATCTTCTAAATAAAAACGTCAAATGGCAAACGGAAACAGAAACGTCAATCTATAAATCCAGGTTTATCCATGTATCCATCAGGACTATACTAGTTGTAGTTTTTTTCCTTTCATAGTTGAAAGGCCTTTAAAGACGATTTTTTAGATGTCCAGTCAGATTACTTGACTTTATTAGACATAGGTCAGCATTTAAATAGTAATTTATGTAACAAGTGCATAAAGTGATACTTTTTTACGAATGGGAAGTTTGACAGCACAAGCCGTCAGGCGAGTGCGGCAATCTCATGAGTAAAAAATACACTTTATGCATGTGTTACTATACTATATTTTTCACGAACCAATAAAAAAATTTCAAAATATCATTTTATACATGTTTTATTTATTTAAACTTTGATTTTTATTTTTGCAGCACAGCCATTACCTATATTGCAACAAAAATCATAGCCTCCTTATTTTTTAGGTGACAATTATTCTCTTCATAACTATGCATTTATTATTTAATTTAAAAAAATTGTATGTACTTGCTTTTTGTAGAAATATTACTAAAACAGAATAAATTCCATTTCAATTTCTTAGTTATCCAAATTCATTTTTACTATTAATTTTCAATAATTTCTGTTAAATTTATTTGCAAACTGTCAAATTTTAAAACTAGTTACCCATGAACTAAAAGAAATAATAACGAAATTAAAGGTAACTTGACCGTTTGGTTTGGTTGATGTCGCGTTACATTGCGTAAATTGATATTTGAGTTTATTGTAATTCAAAGTGTGAAATAAGCTTTGTAGTGTTAAAAAAAAGTTACTTTTTTAACACTTTATGTAGTGTACTAGAATGGAGTACTTTAACTTCATGTTAACGATTAAAAAAACAGCTTTTTTTTTAACGTTCGTGGAAAAATACATGTTTTAATTACTAACGTAATTAATTAAAACAAAAAGTAAGATTTTCCGAAATACCTAAATTTTAAAATGGCAATCGCCAATCAATAAAAAGCTTAATGTTTTCTTTATCTCTACTTTAATAATAACTAGACCAATTGTTCATGTATTCATAATACGAAATTGTTTCTTTGTGCGCTAATCAGAATTATTGTTTGTTAGCATAACAATAGCTTTTATAAAGTTATCACGCTGGCAATCGAAGTAAATAGCAAAAAACCTAACATAATGGCACTGAATATGCTTATTCTTCACTTACTTTTATTATGTTGTCCTAATTGTATAAATGCATTTCAAGTTATGACTAATTAAGATTAGTCGTTGGTAAAATTTAAAAATTCTAAACTATTTATTTAAATATTTATAAATAGCTAATGAAACTAAATTATAATGTTAAAGATGATCAATGATCTCAGTGCTGCATATTAAATAGAAGGTCTTTTAAACTTAAAACGGGGAGGAGGGGTAAAGCGTGAAGTGATGGAGAAGCTCTTATTAGAAACAATTTTAATATTCTTTTTGGGAGGCTGAGTCACCAATTTATACACAGGGTTTGAACCATCTCGTTAAACTAAGAAAAATGTCTACAAAAACATAAGGGCGCAAAATCTTTGTTTTAGATATAGGGTATTAAAGATCAGGGCAGTATAAACTGTTTGAGGCGCCCTTGGCTAGAATTCCCGGAGCGCCTATTTTCCACGAAAAATGTTTGAACACCAAAAAAAAGAGGTCCTTTCCTCCGTAGCGCCTATTTTAAGTGCCACGCGCCTTACTTCACCACCCGAAATAAAATTTGAAAACAAAAAAAAATTTTTTCGCTCCTATTTCATTCCCAAGCACCTTATTCACAGAGAAATTAGTCACCAAAAATTCCCACCCCACATAAACTTTTTAAAAACTCCCCTGTCTGGCGCCTATTATTTCATGCCGCCCTAGGCTGTAGCCTAGTCAATCTAATGGTTAATACGGCACTGTTAAAGATGGAAAAAAAGAGTTTTTGTAATTTGGCAATAGTATTTATGGCGTTAAGGTGCCAATTTAGCACTAAATTAATTAATTTTATTAAGCCCAGTGTCATCTCGATCGGCACTTAAACGACTATTTCTAACAAATAAAAAATTTACAGAACTGTAAAAATAAGTATTTTTAAATTTTCTTTAAATTAAGAAAATAAAAATACAGCGTTTATAATAAATCTTAAGTTTTTTTTCGCATTTTTTAATTTTAAGAGATTAAAAAATAAAATTCAAATAAACGCATATTCCTAGACCATAAAAGAAACATTGCAAGCTTTTTTTCTTTTAAAAATTGAGATTTCTATTATCTTGATAAAAATTATGTAACAATTACAAATACCTAATTAAATATCTTAAAAACGAAAAATTTGCGGACCCATGTCATTTATTATATGATCTTCTTTTCTTCGTTTTTTTTTTTTAAATATTTTAGACATTTTTTATTCGCTATGATTTTAATACTTAAATTTTATGAGGGGCTTAGTTTCAAAGTGTATAATTAGCATTAAGACTTTTTAATACAACACTGAAATAATTGTCCTAAGAGTTTTTTGCGCTAAATTTAAATAAATATCTTTTTAAGCCATGACTACATCCATAAAGAGTGTTCACACTTAATAAAAATAAATTATATTTACTGTATTGATTATTTGCTTTTTTATTGGTATAACATAAAAATCTAATTTTGGAGAAGGTACACTTTGAAACTAGGCCCCTCATATGCAGTGCGTCCTAAATTTGTCAAATCGATAACAAATTACTTTTGTAACCTTAAAAAAATAGATAAATTATGTAAAAAAAAATATTCTAAACGGTTTTATTTACTAAAAGCTAAAATATAATTCGGTAAGTCCTAGCTACCAGATCGCACCAATCTCATCGTTGTGCGTAGCGTATATAGAGTAAATATTATGATATACATTTCATGTGCCAACGATTTTATTATTACTAATATACCAATAAAAAAACAAAAAAAAGTATTTTTCTGTGTGGCACCTATTTTATCATTCTGCGCCCTAGGCGGGCATCAACATGCGACGCCCCTTTTTTATTTTAAAACTAACAAGTTTATAGGTATAGTTAGGCTCATCGGTAGACACACTGTATACACGTCGTCAGTGGCTTAACTACTAGGGGGCTAGCCGAAGCAGTACCCGGGGTCCCCAAGGTAAACGGGTCCCTTGGAGCAGAAAAGGGCCCTCGGGCTAAGTAGTACAGAAACGGAAAACAAATGATCTTTTTTTGCTCTTTAAAATTTTTTGTGTTGGTTAGTATAAAGATCCACAAAGAAAAAAAATCCTTTTTTTGTCCTTACATTTTATTTAGGGGCCCTACTTACCCTTTTTGTCCCAGGGCCCCTGCTGCCCTAGCTATGCCACTTCACGTCGTGCTAGCTTGATAGGTTTAAATTGACTTTTAGGGGTTTTCGAACACTAACAGGTAGAAATGAGGCAATGTATGTAAACATTCCGGATAGGATGAGGCATCGGTTTCGTTTTGTTGTTGCTTTTAGGCCGTCTCCTAGCAAGTATGTTAATCCAATCATATAGGTATTATTATCCAAGTAAAACAGAGATGTTGGCAAAAAATATTTTAAAAGTTAAAAGTGCATACTTTAAAATTAATAAAGATATTAAAATTTTTGTAAGCTTTTGTAAAACTGTTTATTTTAATCATTTTTTTATTTGTGACTTGTTGCTACATTTCATTTAATGAAGCAATACAAGGCACATTCAGGGTTAAGTGACCTGACTAGCCATTTAAATATGTTGGACGATCTCCAGATTAACAAATTTAAGGTCGGCAGACTAATATTATGGAATTTTCTTTTAAATAGTTGAAAAAGCTTAAGAAATTTGTAAAAAAGGATTAAAAAAACAGATAAACTAACCAAAAAAAGTTAATTTTTCTGTTTACATTTAACTGTTAGCTAAAAACAAATTATGCATTTTCTACTTCTCTTTCTGTTTTTTTTAGCGAAACTACTAAATAATGAAAACAGGACCAATATTAGGTTATTTTTATTATACATTTTTTAAGTACAGTATGTTGAAGAGTAAGAATTTTTAATCAACCTTCTGTAGACACAGGGGTACCTACCTTTCTACGATTTTAACTAATCACTTATATCAGCTAACTAACATACTGTGGCTACCATTCGATACAATTCCAGACACAAACATACTTCTCCATCTATTTATTATCTCTACAAAATACTAGAACCTAACTTATACACTACTGTTATCTAAGGGTATACAATATCTTAGCCTTAGAAATTTGTTATAGCATTTTTCAGAACCTTTTAGAGACACCCTGTATAGAGATAGGAGCGTAGCCAGAAGAAGGACGGCTGGCATAATTACATCTAAATATAAATAATTACATTGCCCACATAGAGCAAGGGGGCAGCTGCCTCTACCTGTTCCCATCTTACTACCTCGCAGTGGCGTAGCCAGGGTTTAGGGGCGGGAGGGGCGAAGTCTTTTTGGATTTCCTATTTTTCAATACAGAGTTTAGTTCTTAGTTACCCTTTCCGATTTTACATGAGATAAAAAAAGCATCGAAATATTATCAAAGTTTTTTAGCAACGCCTCTGCGCAGAGTAACAGCTTTTCTTATCGCTTTTTTAAACCTGACTTTTTGTTGGAAGAGGCATTATGTTACCGCAAAAAATTTATATATTTTTTTTATAATTATTCGTTTTATAATAATAAAATACAAAAACAAAAAAAAACTGTCTGTCAAAACTAAACAACATTATATTCAAAAGTAAACCTATCCACATTAAAGCATTTAATTTTGACATTTTTTTCCTGATATTTGCTCTATATTGATATGCTATTGTAATTATAGGTTTTTTCAAAAACATATATAATATAAATTTTTAATATGTTCGTAAATATAGCTGTTTTTTTTCTAAATTAGGAAAAAACCTTGACTTTGGCACTATGTTACAAATGACATTGATTGTTTTTGCACGTAGATGGGAGGTTGGGTAGATAGGACTCTGTAATACTTTTAATAAAACCTTAGACAAGTGCCATCTCGTAACGGCGGGAATAAGCATCGTGCAAGTATGTTCAGAAATTAATGGTGTGTTCAGTCATTTTTCCTTGGTATAGTAGCATACGTTCTCGTATACAGAGTGGACTTTAAGTAGGAACCCCTGTCAACTTTTGATAAATAGTTGTGAAATGAAATTTCAGGTAGTTATACAGTAGGGACCTTAAGTTCTCTATAATATCGATAAAAATGCCAAAAGTATAATTAAAGCTGTAGATATTTATTTTTATTTGCAGTTTTTTGATAAAACGAAAATATATTGGGCCATTTTTGTAGTAGGTAAGTCAATACTAAATAAATAAATTATTTAAACTTGTGTGATTTAATAAACCTGCAACATTTTTTGCCTGTTTACAAACGTGCAACTACAAAATAGGTACTGAAAAACAAAACTTAATATTATTAGGGTCTTTTGCAAGACTTTATAATTGTGATGGATATTATTGATAGCCATTGATAGAAGATTTTTTATAAAATAATATTTCATTGGCAGAGGGGCGTTTAGTCAAGGGGGCGTGAAGGGCGTCCGCCCCCTTTGCTCCCCTGTGGCTACGTCAACCGCTACCCCTTTGTAGGGGGTAATAGTCAATTAAAAACAGGCTAGTACGATTTGGTACGTTTGACAAAGATTCTTTTATACATTATTTTACTGCATGATCTTAAATTAAGTGTAACGGCAGAAAAAAAACCTAATTTGCAAGGCAACGAAAAACAGATTTAAAAATTTACGATGTAAATATTGTGTTTGAATATAAACTTACCTCGTTTTAAAAAATTATATTTTCTGTTCTGTTTATATGAATTTCCCCATGAATTCCGTTGACTATAAATTTAAGCAGAAAACTTTAAATAAAACACTTTACCCGATTTAATGGATAGATGTTAATATTTATGTGCGAACTTTTGGATGTTTTAATACTAACTAAAAAGTCGTTCCGACTACTTTCAACAATTTTGTATTTAATGGGGGCGGCTAAACATTTCTGATGATTACTTTTTAGAAAATTCTGTTTATTTTTGCTTAACACCAGAGGACATAATAGTCTAGTCTTAAAACAACATAAAACTTTGGTTAAATAAACGTTATATTATTATAAACAATAGATTTTTTTAAATCAAGTATTTTTTACTAACTTTACAGGGTCTAAATTTATGTTAAATTATTATGAGAAGTTTAGAAATTCATTACTCAACGGTCGCACAGTGGCAAATTTTTAATATTTAGGTGGACATTTGGACATGAAAATAATATATGAAAATAATATTTTTTTTTTAACACGCTTTTATTAGCTTGGGTTGTAACTATCTATCTATCTATCTATGCAACGGAATCTTTGAGCCTAATTTTTACCAACTTCCAGCGATTCAATTTCTTTGAAACTTTGCACAAGTATCAAGGACCGATGACAATGCAATAATTTAAAAACAGTATCCCGTTATCCTGATTAGAACCGCCAGGATAAATAAATTCCCTTTTTTTTAATTATGGCGAATGCGCAAGGGCAATTGATGCATAACTTGCTGCGTTTTTAATTGACTATGTGTCTCTTGACAAAATGGCGAAGGAATTTTTTAGTGAATAAACTGGAGCATTTATTTTTAAAAACTAATTGATATATCGAACTAAAAAATGAAAAATAAATAATAGTTTAAAAAAACTAAAAAACACGCTTTTACATGCAACCGAACTAAAAATTAGAAAATAATTTTTCATTACAAAGAGTTTGTCACTTCAGAGTAAAAAGCGTGGGGTGCTTAATATATTAAATGTTATAATTATTCTATTTGCAAATATCTATGAGGGAAAAGTTATGAAAAAATAGTAAAATGCACCCCACGCTTTTTACTCTGAAGTGACAAACTCTTTGTAATGAAAAATTATTTTCTAATTTTTAGTTCGGTTGCATATAAAAGCGTGTTTTTTAGTTTTTTAAACTATTATTTATATTTCTTTAGTATTGGTATCATTAAATAGTGCTTTAAACCCCCGATGTAAATTTAAGATTTTTTTGCTAATAATAAAAAGGTATATATTTTTATTGTTGAAATATGTGTATTTAAAGTAAGTTTCAGAGATGTGCTATAATAAATATTAAATATGTTTATAATGGAAATAAGACATATAAGTATGTAAATATTTCTAGTAATTGTTTTTTCTTTCTTATTCTAGGCCGGGTTTATAACTAAATATAGTAGTAGTAAAACAAATTTTATCCAACACTTACATATAATATCTACATAATTGATCAGATTTTGAGGATATAAAGTGTACTATAAGTCACTAGTGAGCTAAAGTACCCTTTAGCTCACTAGTGACTTATACTAATTCTTTATTACTTCCAACATTTCACAATTAAAAAATAACATAAAACAACTAATATATTATACTACAATTTATTCGTGTTTATATTAACAGTAATTGTTATATTAGATTTATCTTGGACAACGTTACATTGTGCGGAGTGTTCTTCAGGAAGTCTTTCAGCACTAGTACTTGCCTTGGTGCGCTCTTCACCCTGTATTCGTCTTGCAATCTCAAACTTGTTAGAGATGCAATTTTCTAAATATCCTTCTGCCACGGTAGAAGATTTCCACCCGCCATGGCGTTTAAGGTTGGTGATATCGGCCCCAGCGTTGACTAGAAGTGTCGCTGAAGAACGCCACATGCTATGACCACTATATAAGATTTCATCAGGTAGTTGCAAATAATGAGCAACTACTCTCGGAATTTTCGAAATTTTATTTATTCCCACGCATTGCCTAGTGCATTTGCCTTTTTGAAAGTTGACAAAAAATCTTTTGTGAGGCGTGTTCTCTGGCCTTAGGGACACATATTTTCTAAATAATTCAAGCACATTTACCAAAAATCCTTCTTTTAAAATTGTAAAGCTTCTCGATTTGTTCGTCTTGGTATCAGGTAGGTATAGAAACATATATGTACTGGCCTTTATCTACTATATCTTCAATACTTAAGAGAGTTAGTTCGTCACAACGGCATGCACCAGCGATTCCCAATATCAATGCAACCTATAAAAATCCGAACAGATAAATATTTAATACCAAAAACTAAAGTAAATTCATACCTTTGACATTAAGTGCTCGTCGTCAGGTGCCTCAGCCAAAAATTTTTCGATGTATTGCCTCTCCAGAATTTTTGCCTTTTTCGGTTTGAAATTTCTTGAATTGCTCTTCAAATAAGCGACAACTTTTCCATACCTCCCTATATCCACGTTCTTATATACTTTTAAGGTCGTTTTTATCATTGAATACTTGGTCCACATTGATGAGGGAGCAACTTTTTTCGATAAAAACAGAAAGTAAGCCATAATAACATCTTCATTTATAGTACCAACTCCTCGCCTTTTCCTCCATGCTTCAAAATCTTCAAATTCTTTATTGTACGTTAGTTTTGACTTCTCTGGAATTAAACTGCATGTCGCTACCGCAGCTTCTTTCAAAATTTCCGCAGGAACTTCACAATTTTCCATTTCGCAAAGCATTTTTATGTTTGTCACAAAATACAAAAAGGTTAGAGAAATGTCAAATTAATGTATTCCAACCGGCAACATTTTTGCTGCTATTGGCAACAAAAGCACTCGGATGGGCGTTCGAACGTCGTAGCTTGAATATTTTGAGTTCAAGTTACGACGTTCGTGGATGGGCGACAATAGCGTTCTGTTTTATCGACAGAGCGGCAGTTCAATATGGCTACCTTTTGTTTTTATTTTGAAATTATTTTACACTTACTAACATTATTTTATTTAACAAGTAATAAGAATTGCCGAAAGAAAAAAAATTGAATTTTAGGTTAATAAAGTTTTAAAATGTGAAAATATTTTTTTGCTTTTATTTTTTAAATGAAATTAGAACATTTAAATTACTTGCAAATAAAATAAATATTAGAAAATGTAAAATTGGATGGTCTTTAGTAAATAAAAGTAATTATTTTAAAGTTTAAATTTAAAAAAGTGTTTTATTTTACAGAAAAAACTGTTAAGTACAATATACAATAAAACTACACAAATGCATAGATTTTTACACTATAAAATTAAAAATAAATGATTTACAATGTAAATAATATATATTTTTAAGAGGTTATCTTTAATCGGGATGCCACGAACCAGTACTTTGTATTTGTGATCTAAAAACAAAATAATATACATACAAATATTTTTTAGATCAAGATACTGCTATGAAATGAAATGGAAAATCTATATTTGTCCAGAGATCTTACAATTTCACAATAATAATGCCTATTGGGTGTAGGATATGTCATAAATTGTTATTTGTACTATCTATTGGAGTATTTTATTCTGAAAAAAAACAACTCTGTGTTTAACTGCAAAAATCTAAGGCTCTTGTTAATATGATTTTACTGGTATAACGTTAGATGGTGTAGTTTAAACAGATTTTAAATAAAAAAACATTTTCATAAGAACAATGTAAACAATATAACCAAATTAAAACTTTTCAATCTTATGAGCATTCTTTTCACATAGTATTTAAACTTAAGTTAAACTTGTCCTCATGTGGGTAAAACCATCTTGAAGAGGATTGTGATTTTTGCACTTAAATGCAGGATGATCCACGAAAAGTCTGATGTCTTTTCACAATACACTGCGAGTGCTATAAAACAAAAAATTTTACAGGAATTCTTAACACAAATTATATGCTAAATTATGGTGTTAATCATACTCTGTTTAATGATAACAGTACATAATTATTCTGACTTTACCTACTCTAATCATAAAAAAAAACAAAACAAGGGCTTTATATTTTAATTATACAAAAACTCCAACAAAGTGAAAAAAATTTTGAATGTATTCCATATTAGTGTTTTACACTAAACTGAAAGTAACGATAATCTGACAAAAATAAAACAGAAATCTACTTAAAAAATATGAAAGGATTCTTAATATCAATACAGAAATTACAAAACGAATGTGTCTAACCGAGGTAGTCATTCCATTAAATCAAGGGCCCTTATGTAACTATATTCAATAAAAGAGATACATTAATTGGCATTTTGTTAATTTACAAGCATTTACCCACCCCAAGACATAATTAATTTTTCTCTGACATTATCTAATAAATTAATTTTTAACACCACCTTAACTTATACTGGTTAGCTAAATAACATAACATAAAGGCAATGTGAGGAAAAGAGACAATCTAACTAAATACCGGCATGTAAACATGCATGACAAATAGTGCTTGTTTTGTCATTCTATTACTGGCCGATATACCAAAACCTATTGCTCATGAAGCATAATAACTAATAACACTTCACATTTATACCTACAATTCCTGAAGACATTTAAAAACCATATTAAAGTATTATTTGTACACAGAAATACCTGCAGTGTGCTGATCATTTTAAACATTAATTCGAACATGGTTAAAAAACTTACCAGATCAATACTGAGTAGAATAAAGATAAAGCCTTTATTTGTTTGATCGAGTTGACAAAAACATTGATGTTTTACGCAATGTAAAGCATTTTAAAACAAACTTGCTACAACGGATCGATGGTAGGTATATCAAGATTTCTGGCCCTAAAATGTTAAAATGTAGTTAGAATAACTTATCCATCAAAATTTAGTAATTAAAAGTGTTTAAATCTTTGAAGCTAATAAATAAATATACAAAATATAATACTTACTAAAATTCAGCACAGAATATATCCAAAAACTTCAGTTTTATTTAAAGAAATAGCAACAAGTGGACCAGACAAACAAGCCAAATAGAGCAACCATTAAAAATTAAAATAGAGTAATGCGCACACGTGGCGGACACGCAATGGCGTGAATTACTGTTTCAAAAAATAATAAACAGTGGTTGTTTTGCATTGAAATCTTGAAAATATATATCTTTTAGGCTTTTATTAAAGTATTTTTTAAAATATTAATTTAATAATGGATAATTCTTATTTTTAAATTAAAAAATCCATAATTTAAATTTCCCGCGGAATGAGATTTGGCAACATAAGCACTCCGGATGGGCGACTTCGCCATATTCACAAATTTCGCTGTTGCCAATTTTGTAATCCAATTGACACCCCCTGATGTTTGTCTACAAAGTTGTTTACTAAACAAACCCGTAGTTACCAACAAAATGCATTACAACCAAACAAGCTTGCTTTCAAAAAATACAAAATTTTGTTGCTGGTGTTGACAATGACAAGTAACAAATAATGGATGACGTTTTCAAATTATTTTCGATATTAAAAACGATTTATACGTGTTGGATAAAATTTTAGTATTAGACACGTGAGTTATTACATATAAGTCACTTAAGAAAATTACCTCTCTCGCCCTTCGGGCTCGAGGAGTTAAACTTTTCTCGCGTGACTTATATGTAATATAACTCACTTATCTAATAAATAACTCTGTGGCTTGGTTCTAAAAGGGCCAATGTCAAAAACAATCGTTTTGAGAAAATGGGTTTAAACATTCTAAAGGATTTTGATATAGCCGTATACTTGCATCTTTCGGAAAAAGTAAAATATTATTTTAAAATCGTTGTTACTACAGTATGAAGTATTTATTTTAATTTTTTGTCACAAAAAAATTATATTTGCAAAAAATATATGACATAGGCCCTTCTGCAAAAATATAATTTCATGATTTTTTTAACATTGGCCATTATTATCAAAAAACTGGTGAGGCAATAAAAACTCATTCAGTCTGCTAAATATTTTTATTAACATAAATCACCAAATAAATATTTAAAAACATTTTAAATATATATTTTGCTAAAGTTCCTCCTGTTTTTCGTCATCTTCGCTACTTTCGTCGGACAGTAAATCCGTGGCTTTTGATGAAGTGGTAAGACCATTCAGAAATTGTGTATAATAAAGGCGGCTACTTTTGTCAATATAGGGAGCAAATCTTTTAAGTGTTGCAATTTGTTAGTAGGTATGCCTAGGAGTTTCAAGGAAATGGGGCGCAGAATTGGTTCCATAATATGTCGTGTTTGTTTTCTCAGGTCGACAGATTTAAATTCCATTTTTTCATCAAATGACGTTTTATAAAAAAATATACCTGGAGAGTCAAAGCGAAATTGAATTATGCGCATATTTCTCCACACAACTTGTTCGCCATTAGTGTTGTTCTTACGGTGTTGATAGTAATTCCCTAGTAGGGCTTTGAAGTTTATAAACTGGTTTTGCTCCATCTCATGCACTATTATTGGAGGGTTCCTGGGCACCAACCGTATCAAATTAGCCCAATCTCTGGGAATATCTATATTGGCAGTTGTGGTTTTCTTGGTTTTTTCAATCGCTGCATGAATTGTGTCAGCTTCCATGTGCGTGTGCCCAGGAATCAAAAATTTATGGGTTATGGTAATATTTCTGCCTTTTTTCTGAAATTCTTCTACTGCGATGAGGAACATAACTGGAAGAAAAATATTCCTATTCTGACCTGGACAACAATCACTATAAAACACGATTTCATTAATATTATCGGGAAGTTGTCTAAGATAAGTTAAGAGGCAAGAGGCAATTTCCTGTGCTCCGCGATTGGCTATTGTTTCATCCCAAATGTAACAAATAGCCGAATTACTTGTCCCCCTTGATTCAAAGAGAGTCAGATTGTAGGTCCATAATTTTCTTTTATAAAAGATATACCACACTTGAGAAGTGGTGTTGGAAGACACTTCTGGAGGTCAAAACTAACAACAACCAAGTGTTGGTCGGATTTGCACCTGTCCCTGTCATTTTTTTCTGGGTATATGCCATACCAGCTAAGTCCAAATGTTGTTGTTGTTCTCTTTCCAGTGATTCGTTTTCCAATTCGTTGGATGATTTTATAAGGGTTTTGTATTTATCACATGTTCCACATGTATCGTTAGCAGGCTTGTGAAAAGATAAATTGAAATTTTCGACAAAAATCTGTCGGTACATGGATAAACTTTTAGGCTCAATATTATTCTCCTCACAGTATTCTACGTAAAGGCGATACATTTTAGAAATAGAGAGATCTGATGAAAGATACGATTTTTTTGTATGGGAACGCGAATAATGACTCTGATAAGTGGGGAACATATTTATGTGTCTTTTAATTTGTTCTCTTGCTTCCGTAGATATTTGCGGATGATTGTTATGTCTGCCTCGACCATCGTCTGGGCATATACCGGATACTGATTTTCTGTTCTTCTCTACAATAACTCTAACTTTTTTGTAGTCAAATCAAGGGTATTTAAGAACATAGTTTGACATATTTCTGTTCTATTTTCGCCATTTTTCGGGAGGAAATAACTTCTGGAGAACTTCCTTCTGCTTTCTTTTATATTCTGTCTCAAGCGTTCAACCTTTTTTGGTTTCTCTTGTACATGATTTGCAATGAACTGATTTTGCGCATCAGAAGAAAGGGCATAAAAATTGGCAAAAATAACTTGTTTTTCTTCTTGACTGAACTTTCCATAGCATTTTTTCGGCATTTGCAGCCATCCTTTAATTGTTTTGCGGCAATTTTGCTTCCTTTTATCGTGTGATACTCTTTCCCCTCAGTTTTAAGTCTTTTCCTTTCATTTTTATTCCATTTTTTTGGCTGTCTTTTTCTTTTCCTGGACTCCTGGCCTTCTTCTTGTTTTTTCCTACCCCTTGACTTCTTTGGCAGAGTAATATTAGTTGTTGGATTATTAAATGTATTTTCTCTTAATTGGTTTCCAGCAAGGTTTTCAGTAGTGGAATCTGCAGTAACATGAACTTTTATTGTTTTTTTCTTCTTTCTTCTAATCCTTTTCTTAATATCACTTAAATAATCACTAGAGTCTGAGCTAGATTCATTTTTTAAACTTGGAATGAAGTCATCGGAACTATCTTCATAATCTTGAAACTCCCCTTGCTTACTTGTTTCTGTAATTTTATTATCCTTTCTACGAAGTCGCGAACTAGAAGCTTGACAAAAAGTAGATGTACTTGCAGCAACGTTTGTTACCGTAAAAAAATCATTGACAGCTTCTTCAGCATTACCTAAAAAAGGAGTTTTAAACTATTTTTCAAATTGAAACTGGATGGCTAAAGCTTACAATACATTGCATCCGTTTGTACTGAAGGTACTAATTGCTTCGAAAGAAAATCTCCGTTTTCTCTGTTATCTTTGCTGCTTAACTCGCTTTTGCCTGAAAACAAGGAAATTGGACTTAGAAAATATAAATTTCCTTAACCAAAATCATACACTGCGGGCCAAAATTAACGCACTACCTTGATTTTTTTCATAAGCCTCAATATAAAAATGCTTTGTTATAAATGACCCTATTTTTTACTAACCAAAACAATTAAAAAAAGACAATATCAACGCAGGATCAAGTTATAATTTTCCACAAGAAGAACACTTTGCTGTTAACAGTACATCCTACATGCTGGTTTAAAGTTTTGCAACACGTTTCGTAATATAATTCTTATGGTCTCATTTACTAGTCACTCTGTAACGGTAAAGTATTCTTCTTGTGGTGAAGTTATACCTTGAGCATTTCTTTGAAATTTTCTTTTTTAATTGTCTTAATTCCTCAATTATTAAAGGTAAATGGCCATTTAAAACAAAGCATTTTTGTATTGGAACTTAGGGAAAAAGTCAAGGCAGTGCGTTAATTTTGGCCAGCAGTGTATTTTAAACAATTGAAAATGTTTGACTAAATATTGGCGTATAATGTTATGGATCCCTGTGAGACATTCATATCTACAAATCCTGGGATCTGAATGCCAATTCTTAATAAATATTCAAAAAAATTTATTGAAATAATTTAATATGAGATTCTAACCTAAAAATATTAAAATGATATTTAAAACGCTTTAACTTACCTTTTTCTTCTGATCTACATTCCCTGCCCATCTGGGCAATCTTCTTAGATCGTTCGGACATTATTCAGAATTTAGATAGGCACTTTATCACCAAAAAATAACTATAACAATCACCCAACAACCACCTTGTATTCAATAATTATTAGTAGTGAACTTAGCATACGGCCAATGTCTTCTAAGGGTTATGAAATTATATTTAGTAAAAAGGGCCAATGTCGACATTGGCCCTTATTTAATATAATATTAATAAGTAAGTAAGTTCTATGTCAACTTTGGCCGTTTAAGCATAATATACAAATAAGTCTGTGTAGCTGACATTGGCCATTAAGGTCTCAGGAAGTCTTAAACTACTGTAGTTAGACATAGGTCCTTTTCACATAATAAAATATAAACACTTCTGACTACATAACTCATTTTAGCCAAAAACTGACATTGGCCCTTTTAGAACCAAGCCACAGAACTATAAATTTATTTTACACTATTTTCTTCTGACGGGGAGACATTTTGAGTCCCGCCAAGTCCCGCGAAATTTTTTGTATAGCAAAAATAAATAAACATTTCTTTACTCCTATAAATAAAAATTTTCTGCCCCAACCTGCCCCTTTCCTTTCTATGTTTTTTTGTTTGTTTCTTGTTTTATACCACGAAGAAGTGTTTTGAAGTATGGGTAGACGAATCAAATAAAGAAAATAAAAATATGAGACTGTTTACATATATTCTAAATTACTTTGACCAAGTGGATATAGAGGAACATATTAAAGGTACTTAAAGGTTCGATAATGAATAAAATCGTAAAGCTTGGGTTTACATATTTGATTAAATGGTCCGATTGGAATAGAACAAAGAAGATATTTCTAGAAAAAAAGTTATTGGCTGAATGGCAGTACACTAATACCTTAGTTAAAGCCATACATACAAGCGGCGGTGGTAAACGGGGCGCAAGGCCTTCACAAATTAATTTAATGTCAAAATTTTCAGAATATCCGAGAAAAAACATAAAAAATTTGAATTTTAAAGCCTGAATAATAGTAAGTTTTCATTTTTATTATTTTATTGTTGTTTGTCTTGACAACGGTGGCAGATTTGCCACCGAAACGTCGATTTTAATTATCTTTTTACTTGTTTAAATTTTTTGGTTTTTTAGTACTTTTAATTTAATTTTGGCGTGTACCCAAAGAAGTACCATCCATTAAATGAATCCGCCAAACTACAGAACATATCTTCAATACGAATCCGTGGTTACAGTTTTTCCAAGATTTTTTGACAATTTTTCTGAGAATGAAAAAAATGGTGACCTAGACATGCGAAATACGTGCTCCAGTGTATTTTTTATCTCTAAGGGGGTATTCTGGTCTAGAGCCCTACTTTTTGGGTATTTTTCAAACTAGGATATAAAAAAATTAAAAACATTTTTACTATCCATTTTTTTATATAATATTTATTGATATTTAAAGTATGTGAAAAAAATTAAAAAAAAAAAGTCAAAAATTCAATTAGTGACAGGTCGGTGAAGTAGGGGTTCCTTGTCAAACAGTGCTCCCTGGTTGACATGATTCCAACCCTTGTAGTGATCTAAATCGAACAAACAAAAAAATTCTTAATTAGTAAAGATGTCGCTACATCTTGACCTTCGGCCGAAAAAAAAAACAAAATTCACAAAATGGAGTCTACTTGAAAAAAAAATTTTTTTTACCCCTGTTTTTCGACCTTTACGAATTTTTTAAAAATACTTCAAATTAAAATTTTTCAAAATCTTTAGGTCAAGTGATAAAGAGATGTATGAAAAGATTCTCACCAAATTTCAAAGGAATCGGTCCGATAGAACTTCAGATATCGTGTCAACCACCTCAACAAAAGGAGTTTTGAGAAAAACGCGTTTGAAGTTTGAAAAGATTTCCAGTTAAATAACTCAGATAATTATGTTTAATACTCACTTTGGATTAATCGGCGATCCCACATCCATACATTGGACCTTCTTCTTTCTCAAAATCGAGATTTTGCGAATTTCTTTCTTCTAAACGAGCTGTTCTGCCTGCTTTTGAAGCAGCAGAAGCTCGTTGTCTCTCTTTGCTCACTCCGCTCGGCCGGTTTAAGTGCCGCGTCACAAAATCCACTGTATCTCTCAAAATAATTCGAATTTTGAAAAATCCTTTTAAGAGCATATTTTTTGAAAGTCTAAGCTTTGAAAATATGCCAAAAAAAAATTGATTTTTCAATTTTCTAGACCAGAATACCCCCACAA
>JACEGR010004063.1:0-93310 GCA_014170235.1 Listronotus bonariensis
ATATATATATATATATATATATATATATATATATATATATATATATATATATATATATATATATATATATATATATATATATATATATATTATTACTTACCAATTAACCAATAATTTGACTAGATCGTTTGTATTAATTGGTAAGTAATAAACAAATATATATAATGTTGTAATAGCAGATTAAATTTTAAAATATATCTCCTTTGTAGTATCTGATGAAGGTCAAAAAGAAACATCATGACCGAAACGTCATACTAATTAAAATGTAATTAATAAAAAAAACAATTCTTTTTACCAGTGGACCTAAAAACCCAAGAAAATCCTACCAAAACAGAAACAGATATATGTATGTAGGTTATGTGTTAATGACAGTTAAGATCATTCTAAAAAGTGACGCCCACAAAATGAAATGTGTCCTAGTTTTGCAGAACTTGGCTGCTCATTAGTAAAGGATAAGTATTTGATGACTTTTTCAGCGATATGGTAAATAATTGTGTTTTAAATCAGATTTTTGGCGCCCAAATCCAATATTAAGGTTTTAAAAAAGAGATATATATCTGCGTTGCCCCGCGTTTGCTTTCCAAGTCAAGCTTAGAGATTGGTTTGTAAACTTAAAAACTGGAGTGAAGGGTACAATCGTCAGCAAAACTATGAATGGAATTTGTTGTGGAAGAGAAAAGGTTGTCGATGTGGAGAAGAAATAAAGTTGGTGCCAGTACTGAGCCCTGAGGCACCCAACCATTAATTTGATGAAAACTTGAAGTGTGACTATCTACAGTAACTGATATACATCGTATTTCGGTTGTTTAACTTCTTACATATTTTCAGACCTGTTAACCAAAAATACGTTCAAATTGAAAAAATGCTATAGGTATATTAACCAGCCTATAATTAGTTTTTTAAAAAATCCAATACAAAATTAACTATTTAGAGCTTTTAGATGGACTTTTTTCCAAATGAATAATATTCTGGGTAAATTTTATACTTTAAACTAAAATTTAAACTCATTGCAAAAATATTGCGGCTTATAAAACCAATAATATTTATTTAAAATAATTTATATAAATATGTATGAAAATCCACTTAATACCAGCAATTGTATTTTGTGTGCAGTAATATTTAAATATACCTATTTAATGAAAATTATAATTATCGTCATTTGGTATTTAGCGAAATAAAATAAATTTATCCACACGCTTAATATTTAATTTGTCCAAACGAGATAAAGTACTTAATAGAGTATTCACAAATATAATTTAACCAACAATAGTCTATTGTTTGCCTATTATGCTAAATAAATTAAAATATAACAAAAATTGTTTGATGGAAAAGATAATAACCGATTAAAACTTTAATAAATTTGTTATTACTACCTTATAATACAAAGGGAAAACGTTAATTAATTAAAGAAGATATTTATGTTTATTGTATTAAAATAAATTTGTTAGTATTGTGTATTTAACTCATTGTTAAGGAAGTATTAAGGCTAAAATGTTTATTTAAAGTAAAATGTAATCTTGCAATAACACATTAATTTGTATGGATTTACATTTAGTTTATTTGGCACGTAAAGTAAATACAAAACACTCGTCATTAAAAAAATGACTAAAAAATATTATTTTTTCCAATGCGTGAATAAGCGACGATTTAAGGTCTGGCCACACATAACCGCAACGAGCTCGGAGCATAGCTCAGCCGTGCGTCTCCCTTGTGAAATGTAGGAGGAGGCGGGGCAATCTAATATTAAATTTACAATTTTCCAATAACGCAACAAAAATTAAGGTCTAAGGATACCTCTGCTCAAGTTTACTCAACAAAATAAAGAAAGATTTTTATATAATATTTATTGAACTGGAG
The DNA here is from genome assembly GCA_014170235.1 of Listronotus bonariensis. Lineage (NCBI taxonomy): Eukaryota > Metazoa > Arthropoda > Insecta > Coleoptera > Curculionidae > Listronotus > Listronotus bonariensis. Next base: position 1,858 of record JACEGR010004063.1, read on the forward strand.
TATAATGCTCTATAAGCTGACTTTGCAGAGACTGCTCACATTGCATTATAATTATTTTTAAAACATAAATATAAAAAGAGTCACGGACAAAAAATAAAGGTAATGAAAAGATTAAGTAAGAGAATTTAGAAAGCATATTCAGGAACTTACATAGTCTGGGAATCTAGACCAAGAAAATTATGCATTTAATAAAATTGCAGTACCTGATTTGTTAATATATTGTTAGCAATTTTTATTACTAGCCGCAGTAATATTGTTATGCTGACTCACTTAGTTTCCTTTGTAAGATTTAAGTTTTTGGTTTATGCTGGGTCTCGTATGGACATTGGGACTCGGGTAGTAGATTTCGGTGTATTAGGCAGTATGGAATAAATGTTATGTTACTAATAATTCGGTCGTTTTGTTATTGTGGATTTATGGGTTTGGATAAGATTAATTGAATTACTAATATACATATAATTCTATAAGGTGACAAAAAAGGTTAACGCAGTTTTACCTACACTTAAAAATTTGGATAAAAAGAAACAGATTTAATTTAGGATAAAATACTTGTAATTATTATATTTTGTATTTGCTGCATAATTATATGTATATTCGGCATTATCGAATAAATTTTTTGGTGGTCCAGTTATTTTATTTGTCTGTATAAAATAAACAACATAGCAAAGAGTTGGAAATATTATATATAAATTTTAAAAATGTATGTTAAACATTTTAAAATAAATTATTATTATTATTATTATTATTATAAAGATATCATAAAATTTAAATACTTTCTACATACACATTCAATTTTTAAATTGCCGTTAACAAGAAAATACTTTTCATACTTATATTACTAACTGAACTAAAGGGATAAATATTCTTTTTGTATTTTTAAAAATTTAATTTAAACCTATAGCGTATAAAGTAAATTTACCACATCAATCTGAAGTAATTCTTTTTGCTTTTTTAAGTTGGTGGTAAAGGTAATATTTTTTTCGTAAATTTTATAAATAAAAAAACAACCTATTTAAAGAACCTTTAAATATATGTATAAAAATATTATTGCTTTTTAGTCTAGCCTAATAAATTGTTTGGATTTAAGTAATTAATTTCTAAATGTCGACATATTATCATTTATCAAAAACCGAGTACCGAATCGGAGTTGTCAGATAAATAGTAGTGTGGATTTCATGCTAATAATATTGGCTTTATTCATGTCGCTGGTATTCGGTTATTGTTAAAGTCAATTACTTGAGCAATTCGCTATATATTACTTACTGAAGGTGGGTAAAAGTATACTATTGATTATTTACTTTAATAGATATACAGGGTGTTTCAGAACTATAACATCATTTACAAAAGGCAAAAATTTAATTCAATAAATCATAACTTGGCACTTTATCGTCGTTCTAAATTTTAACGCGTCTTAGGGCTGTAGTGCCGTAGTAATACTTTTCCGGACATGGGTTCCTATACTTAAATGTTTTCTACTGTTGCACTAAATATCCTTTAGACATGACTAGTTCTGAAACATTCTATATTTATTTTCTTTTATTATTATTTTTTTTGCATATTGTAAAATATATAATTCAGCTTTCATCTTGATCTCCGCAGACGGACTAAGCTCAAAAACTATTGTAAAATACAGACAATATAGCAAGTAACCAGAACACATTATTTTAAATACTAAGTCTACTAGCGTTGGCAATTCTACGTTTTCCTATGTAGATCTAAGTATTTTAAGCCTTTTCAGCAAAACTACGAACTTTACTTCCAGATTCTACGCATTTTTTATGCCAAATAGCTTAAATGTTTTGTTTCTTACTAATGGTAATGCCTCCCACCACACAACACGCTAACAGGCTTACTTTTTAAGCAAGTGGCTTAAAAGGAAACTTAACAGAAACACATTAAACATTTTATAGATAAGTTGTAAAAAATTTAATTTGTCTAAAAATTATATAAAAAAATGATTTGTATAAATTCATAAAATGCCTCTACTTTTTTAATCTACATGTGGTAATTTATAGTTTTTTTTTGTATGGGGTAATTTTTTTAAATATATTGTTTTTCCGTTGTCTGCTACTTTTAGTAAGATCAATTAAAATGTAATTTTATTTACTTTACCTACCCTACTCTCTTCTTTCTATCTCGTCAGTGTAACTCACAAAGTACTTAACTCAATATAGTGCATATCATTATCAGAAAACTACTTAACTTCTTTTAGTTGTATTAAATGTAAGAATTTAAATATTTTAACTTAAACAATTATTTTCAATCACTTTTTTGGCATAATATTTTTTTTAGTATGTGCTACCAGACATCATTGTAAAATTTTGCTTTAAAATATGCTTCTGTAAAATTTCTAAAAATGGAAATATGCACTTTGCGAATTACACTGACGACATGGAGTTTTAAATTCCTCTACGTAATTTTCCCATCTGGCCTACGCCCTTTTTAAAATTCAAATTAGGAATAATGTATTATACAGAGATACAAACAAAAAAGTTTTACTAAAGACACATCTCCTTTTTCGAGTAAAGAGAAAAAATACTTCTGCATTTTAAAGTCATTTATCAGGACTCTCTACACTAACTATACCTTGGATATTTTAAATTAGGAAAAAACACCTAAACAACATTGTTTTTCCATTGCTTTAAAAAGGCAGTAACCCTAGTTACCACAATAAAATATATATTTTATTGGTTTAAAAAATTAGTATCCATGGTTACTTACCAGTTATTTTTCTCAATGTAAAGTGCTCAAGGTATAGTTTCGCCCGCCTTACAGAACTTACCAAAGTGGCTGTACCGGATTCATGGTAAAAATCGCGAAAATCAGGAGTCTCTTATATAAACAACATCGTTGTTCGACGGTAAGATATAATCTTACCATTGATACCGTACTAAATAGGATCATTCAGTAAAATCGGTATCCAGTTTTTACTCGATTGTCGGCAAGCAGGATTTTCCCACTGTCGTTATATTAAGCTGCGTTCAGACTTGCAACAATTTCCCAAACATTCGTTCAAACTACCCAATCTCTTTGCGCGCTCCTTTGACGCCAAAAAACCATCAAGCTCTGAATCACTGGCAAATCATTTGCTAAGCCCTTTAAAGGACGTAAATTCCGAGCACGTCTATGTCCGCGCTATCTGGCTGGGTATAAGAAATGGAGCGGCGCGGCGAAATGTTGCAAGTCTGGACGCGGCTTTACACGAATATTATATACGGTATTAACGCTAAGATTATATCATACCGTCGAATAACGAAGTTGTCCATATAAGAGACTTTTGCTTTTGTGTTATTTAGCATGGTCCTAGTACTGCTAGTCAGTAGGGAGGTTTAGGTAAATGACATGAAAAGCTGAAGCTTTTTTCGTTAACTGTCGAAAAATTCTCTGCATACCTTTCGCTAGATAAAAATAAAACAAAACAATATACCTAAATAAATAAAAACAGAAAAAAATATTGTCAATATAATGAAAGTGCCGCTCAAACGAGCTGCATACAAATCTGTAAAAAGCAACGACACAACGAAAAGCTAATTACAATACAAAGCTGATTAAGTGAGCATATAAACCGATTATAGTGTGTATCAAACGAACTAAATTATATCAATGCGGCAATATCCGACATAAAAACTATCACTACAACAGAACGCATTCGATAAACGATTTCACTTTAATAATAGGCGAATGCCAGCTACATAGCTGCAGCAAATGACATCCGAATCGAACTGTAATATGAGTATTTCTCTCATAAACATTCTTCGGCTCCTGTTTTACAATATTATTTAATCTGTAATTAAACAGGGTTATTTTTAGGTTGGTACTTTCCTTTTAACACTGTTTAAAATGCAAGTAAATAAAAAAATGATATAAATTAAATTATATCACAAAATGCTTTTTTCCAAGATACAGGGTGTAAAAGTTTAAGAAAAAAATGCCTTTTAAACCATACATAATTCTGAATCAATATTATTTTTAAAATACACATTTACTCTAAAGTTATTTGGATTTTTTTGATATTTTAGCTTTTCGTTTAAAAAAGTAAAAGTAATTTTAAGGCATGGCAAAATCGCTAAAATCTGATGTGGTGTTTTGTTTGTCAAATTTCCACTTTAATTAAAAAGTGTTCAAATAATTAGAAACATAATTAATACATTAACATAATTAATACACTTATTAAACATTTGTACTTTATACAAAATAGGGAGACTGGGGAGTGATGATACGTTTTAAACAAAACAATTTCTGTAGGCTTTGTTAAAAAGAATTTTACTAGTTTTATTGTGCATTCTAAGTTATTTAGGTATTATATAACCAAAATACAACACACATTCTTATAATTATAGCAAATAAAGAGATGATAGGTTGGTAAATATTTTTTTCAAATTGTCAAAATTTCTCAAGCCACCCTATATGGGAGGTTCGATACTTGATACTGGGAGGATTAATAAATTCATTTTATAAGATCATAATAATAATTTCATATTTATTTCTTTCAAATTCCACATAAAAACATTTCTATTGACTGCTAAAACAAGCACATTCTCTATGACACCATTTGGAACAGATCTGACAGCTGATCCAAAACTTATTAGGTTTTAAATTCGAAAATTTCGAATATAATGAATTAAAATTAATGTAGACTACGTTTTCCTGGTCGCCTTTTGTTCACCTTTCAGTTCCATATCAATTTCTTACCTGTGGCGTTGAAATTTTTTCAACTTTTAAATTTTTATTACATGTATTAAGCCTCCCCAAATGTTGTGTCGACCCTCCCATAATGTATTATCTAGCAACAACCTCTATAACAAACATTACCTTAAAAATAAAGCTATAAAATGGTAATAAAAGACGTAGTTTAAAATGTATGTAGTAAAAAATAGTTTTCAATAGTAAATTTCTTGTATAAACCAAGTACATACTTACATTTTCTAGCTTTAAAATACATTTTTATCCACTGAACAAATTTGGCTTAAATGACGCAGGTGTGTCTGTGTGTGTATGTGTTGATGGTTACTAGGCGCAAAATACAAAACCTCCTTATCTCCCCGTGGCGCAGTGAACAGAGCTTTGATTTTCGAAGTCAGAGGTCGCCGGTTCGATTTCCAGCGGAGGAGACATATTTAGGTAGTAGTTATTTAAATAACGACCGTGATGGCACTACCGCGTTGTCTAAAGGTACTGTGAAATGCATAAATGCATGTTTCAGTGCTTGGACAACGTTGACGGAGCAGGGGGAACGATGGGTTAAACATCTAATAACCCGACACCCATGGTACTCTGGTATTTAGGCATATGCCTTCGTGGGATGTCAAAAGATAACAAAAAAACCGTATTAAACCTCCCTGTGTATCAACCCTCCCCAGTCTCCCCTAGACGAAAAATATTTTTACATACCAAACACCAAATCAGATTTTAGCGAATTTGAAATGGCTTTTATTTCTTTAAACAAAAAGCCTTTGTCGTATTAAAAAATATTTAGAGATCTTATTAAAGTAAATAAGTATTTGTGGCGAGCAGTGGTGTTTGTGGCGAGCAGTGGTGTAGTGGCTAGCGTGTCAGCCTCTTACCGCAGCGATCCGGGTTCGAATCTCGGAGTCGGACATCGGATTTTTAATAGCTCGTCACCTCACAGTTAGCAATGGCAAACCACTGTGTAGTATTCTGCCATTTCTAGGTAGTAGTTATTTAAAAATAACGTCCGTGGTGGCACTACCGCGTTGTCTAAAAGGTGCTGTGAAATGCAACTGCATGTTTCAGTGCTTGGATAACGTTGACGGAACACGACAATATTGGGTTAAACATCCAGTAACCCGGCACTCACGGTACACTGGTATTTAGGCATAAGCCTTCGTGAGATGTCATAAAGATAAAAAAAAATTAATTCAAAGAAAAAACAGGGGCTTACTTTTCTTTTCAAAAAAAAAACTTGTAATTTGGTGAGAGGCCTAAATTTTACCTCATGGTTGTCGAGTCTGAACCAGGATCTCTCTCGCGATCCTGGTTTTTTATGGGATCAGCGCGGAAGTGCACCCTTTGAAATAAAAAAATAAAATTAAATCGGTCCACAAAAACCGGAATAATGGCGTAACATACATAAAAAAAAACATACAGGCGAATTGAAAACCTCCTCCTTTTTAAAGTCGGTTAAAAATATAGAGTATGCTTGCCTCATTAAACGAACTTGTGCAACGTTTAAATTCCAGTTGAAATGTGACGAGTAAGTAAACTTATTCGCATTCAAAAGGTCTGACACAAGTTAATAGATATCAATTTAATTAAAACACACCGCGAGAGCGAACTTCCAAGTGACAAGAAGGGTTGAAGATAAGCAAAATCCACGACAAACTAGCGTGTATGTAATACCTAATGGGATGGAGCGAGGCAAATATCCGGGGATATACCGATTCAGACATGTGCGAATTTCTTAAAAGGCAAATAATTAAAGCATACAGCGAAGCAATGGCATTAGGTGCAAAAAATTGCTTCTTTTTTGTTTAGCTTAGACGTATTTGGGGGAAGGAAGACCTCCGCTGGCAGCAGGTTCCACAGTCTAGAAACTCTAGGGATAAAAGAACGAACGAAATGGGAAGTTCGGGGCCTGTCCAATTGAACTGTATGGGGATGCATACGCGCGGCACCACGAGTTTCTCTGTTGGGAACTGCAAGAGGAGGGACTATACTGGACAATTCGTCGGAGCAGAAGCCGTAAAAGTATCTATAGAAGAGCGATAGATCTCCACAGCTCGACGATGAGCAAGAGAAGGAAGTCTTTGAGTAAGTAAAGGATCATTAATAAGACGAACAGCCCTTCTTTGAATGGCATCAAGAATGCTGAGGGTTGTAGGGATGCCATTCCCCAGACATGAGAACAATATTCCAGAGAGGGTCGAATTTGGGACACATACAAAGTGTATAAATTGGAAGGAGAAAAATACTTTTTGGCTCGGAAAAGAAATCAAGCTTTTTGAAGCCGCGGTGGCTATAGATACAATGTGTTTATGCCAGTTAAGGTTATTCTCAAATGTGATGCCCACAAGGTTAAATGTGTCCCCGCTCTGCAAAAACCTGGCCACTCATAAGCAAAGGATGAGTGTTTGATGATTTTTTCGCGACAAGGAACACGATTGTGTTTTGGATGCATTAAATTGAACGAGATTTTTGGCGCCCCAATCCAATATCAAATTGAGATCCTGTGAAAGAGATATCTGCATCGCTCTGCGTTTGCTTTCCAAGCTTCTTTTATTGACATATCACAAAATATTGTTGATTTTTTAAATTTTAATATTCAAGCATTTATTTACAAATTCCGTGATTCGAAAGTTGATCAAACCGGAAGTAAATTTGTAATTGTAACATACCGTATAACTTTAAAAAAGTAACTAAAAACAACATTAATAACAGACGTAACAACATCCTATGTCATCCAGTGTAGTAAGTAAATAAAATTAAAAAGAATTTATTTTATGTAATGAAGGGTGCCCTCAACTAGGTCCACAACTAATTAGGATCCCATTGAGCTTCAAGTCTTGGGAACTTTTCGGACACCAAAATTACTGCAATGTCAGCCGGAACTGACCACGACACGTGCAGGGCTTTCCAATTTCCGGATTATAACAGCTGACACATGCAAAAGTGATACAATGCGCCTATTTGTTTGGACATAAAATTAATTTAAGTTTTTAATTATGTCAGGAATTTGGATATAAGTATTTTTTCGTTGAAATAAACAACACATTTTTAATTAAATTAAGAATTCTACACCACTATTTTTTTACCAATCAAATGCGTGATTTTAATTACGTTACCATGACAATCCAATTATTTTTGGTAATTTAATTCTCCTGGGGTACCCTGAAGTAAATTATAGTGAAAATTTTTTGACATAATCATAGATTTTGTGGTTTGTGTCTGTCATTCCCGTACATAATTAAAGAACGTATATTATAGTTACATAAGTTATAATAATAAAATCATAATATTTAATAAAACTTGGGTATTTATAAAACTGATAAGATTTATGTTGTAATTTTAAAAGTTAAACAATGGGTTAAATGTAAGCTGATAATAAAAACGCTTCTAATTAAAAATATGGTTACAATAACTTTATGTAAGGATCCGGTAAAATAGAGAACAGAAGTGAAGACAAAGATATTTAAATTAATTTATAGTTTACCATACTTAGCCTGTTCAGAAGTAAGACAATGAATAAGGCATTTCTGTTAATTTAATTGAGTAAAAGATAAATCACCATTTAAAAGGGACAATGGCATTCACTTAATTGTGAATAAAAAACATTTCAAATACCTACGTATTTACATTTAAAGATAATTTCTGACTACATTTTAATATTATTTTTAATCACTTACAATAATCGTCTAAGACTCCGAATAAAAAGCAACTTTACCCACAATACATTTTAAAATGTAGAACTTTAATATTTTGCTAAATAAATTAATAATAACAATAGAAAATAACTTTTGCACTAGGATATACATTTCTCACAGCAAAAATATTTCCAACGTGACATCAACTTTTACTTCTTTTGTTTCTGGTTAGTGTGTGTTATATGTTAAAATTCCTTGGTTTGTGGATATTATTAATAAAATTATAGAATATTTAAGACAGTTATGAATTCTGATAACTCAAAAATTTTAATTATAAAATTTTTAATAAGAATACAAGTGCAGTATGACTGATCGTGTACTTAAACCTTTCACTCCTAAAAAAGCAGCACTACAGTGAGGATAATGAAAGACACCTTTCCTTTATTTTTGGAATGAAACAAAATATTGATATCAAGTAAAATTTGGGAAAAGGGTATCACTTAAACTACTTCTTGGTATAAAAATAATTTTACTCACGTACCCTAGTGCCAAACGACCAAATTATTTTTACAACAATAAGTAGTTTAAGTAATACTCTTTTATTTAAACTTTATGGTATCCCGATATCTTTTATTTAAAAATTTAGGAAAAAGGACTTAAAAAACCGCAATGTGGAGTACAAATTGTAGGTAAATTTCAAACGCTTGTAACTCTGTAACGACTAGGCTGGTTTTTATTAATAGAGGTGATGAGTAGAAATTTGAAAAGCCAGTAAAACTAGGTGTTACATGACCCCTTTTTTATTTGAAAAAAGTAACTAGTCCCCTCTTGGCGTTACGTCGCACATTGGGGCAGCGGTATGCAAAACGTGGCATTTAATACAAAAACCATTTTTGAGCAAAAACTCGGTAATACATGTTTTTATACAAAAACATACCAACGCGTTATTTCCCCATAAATAAACCCTGTAACTTAGTTTTACACAGCGCAGCAGCTCAACAAACAAATGATTTGCTACTTGTTAGTACGTGTATACGAAATTGACGAATTTTGTCACGAATGTTTCTGTGGTTGTAAATTTTTCGTACGCCCTTTAACACATCGGTATAATTATGGATTTAGTAGCTTCTAGTAAGTACTTTTAAATTCTTAATATCCTATTTTTGTGTTTTGATTTATGTCTTAGATATGGTATATTAAATATGTCTATGCAAATAGTTTTAGAATTTTCAATATTTTATGAAAACCATGAAGTTTTAGTTTATTGTCACAAGTTTACACACTTTAATTTTTGTGTGGTATTATAGAACAACTACTCTAGGTTTTAGCTATAAATTTTTTTTTGCGCAAATTTGCGCTTTTCAGTCTATATCGCTTTTTGCATAGCCAGGCGTATTCCCCAAAAAGGTATCTTTACTATGTCACCTTTATTATTGTTGCAGACTCACGTTCAAATGTATTGCCTATTAAAAAAATTGAGTTATTTAATATTATGAGAAACACTGGATATAAAAGAATGGAAGATAAATTTACTTTTTAAAAAAACACATGGTGGAACGCACTAATTGCTCTGAACTAAAATTAAACGAAGTTTACCACCAAATTTTCTTGTTCACATATCGTTTTAAGGAAAAATGGAACAAAGCGGGTCGTAAAGAATCTAAATTTTTATTGGATAATAAAGAGTGGTTAGAATCTTCTGTTGAATTTCCCCTGTATGATGTTACATCTACTTCTGTAAGAAACCCAGGCCGCCCGGAGTAAAGAAATGGCGAGTTCAAAACGAAGACAAAGAAATTATTGCTAAAAATAAAATACGCATTCAAAAAGAATTTAAAGATCAAATGGGGTTAATTGTCGATAGACCAAAGCCAGGTTTTGGAAACTCCAATGATGGAAATACCGCAAGAAGATTTTTTAGCAACTCAGATATGACCTCCCAAATTACAGGTTTAGATAAAAATTTGATAAAAAGGATGCACGTCATTTTAGTGGCAATAACTAGTGGATATAACATCAATATCCGTAATTTTAAAAATTTTACCCTTGATACCGCCAAGTGTTTTGTGCAATTGTATTCTTGGTATTACATGCCACCCACTGTACATAAACTACTAATTCATGGACCAGATATTATTTCCAACTTTATAGTACCGATTGGCCAGTTATCAGAAGAGGCTCAGGAAGCTCAAAATAAAAATTTTAAAAGGTATAGAGAAAATTTCTCCAGAAAATCTTCCCGTGAGAAATGTAATGAAGACGTGTTTAATTTATTATTAGTGTCATCTGATCCAGTAATTACTAGTTTTAGACAGTTACCCAAAAAACCACTAAAACATTATCCAAAGGAAGTTTTTGAACTAATTGTTTCCCCCGACATAACAAACATTTCATCTTCAGATGCGTTATTAACAGATAGTGAGAACTCTTTATCCGATTCCGATTAATATTTTAGGTTTTAATTGGTTAGTTCAAGAAGCTATTTATTTTTAAAACAGTTTTATTTATTTATGCTGGGTAATAGAGTTAATAATAATACTTTAATAAAATATGTATATTTCCATGCAGACAAGAAAATTTTAAAAAGTGAAAAAAAAAAGAAATGTATATTTTTTTTCGAAAAATTTAATTTAATTTTTTATAACAAGTCTCCCTAAAGTAAAAAAAATCACCTGAACCCCCAATTTTTATTAGTTGAATTAATGCCAACTTTCTGGCCAATGACTTGAAAAAATATTGAATAAAAAAATATCGAATGGAAAAAATAGCGAAAAAAAAAAATAGCATGCAACGTGTGCCATTGTTGTTTATTGTCAACTTCGACATTCGGAAGGCTGGCACCGAGGTCTCTCGAGTCAATTTAATGCAAGGAATCCTTCAATTTGGCAATTTATAGATTGTATAAAACGAGAACAGAATTTGACCGAATTGAAAATAGCAAAAGCTATAGCAGGAGAAAGACCAGTCAAGAAACGAAAATACAAAAACAAACAAGAAAGACTGTTATTGGTAGTGCAGTCCTGGACAGACGAAGTTGACAATGGATGAAGATTTACTATTAAATTATTTAAAAGGGCATAGCAACTAACATTTCAGTTTTTATATAATATATTGCTTAGGTTAGATGAGTTTCTGTGTTTTTAAACAAATCTGTTTTAGCAAGATTCTTGAACAAAATCGTTTAATAAAGTTGTCTTAAAAATTAAAATAAATTATGCATTTTAATAAGATATCGAAATATCTAATCTCGAAATATCATAAATATCGAAAACATTTCAAATCGAATAACAAACATAATATTAACCAAAAAGGTATGCGTTTTTAATAAATTCAGTTTTTCGCTATTTTTTCTAATCGATATTATTTTATTCGATATTTTTTCCAGTCGACATTTTATCCATTCGATATTTTTATTTTGATATTTTTTCTATTCGATATTTTTTCCATTCGATAATATTTTTTCGATATTTTGTCATTCGATAATATTTAATACGATATTTTGTTTTCTCACGCCACGTGAACAAAATTGCTTTTATGCTAACAAAATAGGTAAAGTGCAACTTTTCTACCTAAATTTTACCAAATCCTGATATCTTGTCCCATTCAAAAGATATATATTATATAAAATATAAACCCCTGAAGTTAATTAAAAGTAAAATCTGTTATTGACTGAAACCAAACCTTCTTTCTTTGCTTCTCTGATCTAAAAACAACTGCATTGTTATTATACAAAAGTTGTAAACAAAGAAATTATTTCTCTTTACAATACATTTAAATACCTAAACATGTGCAATTACCCATTTGCCTGAAATATTTATAATCTCTATCTCACAGACGCTATTATTTCTATACATTTATTTTGTAAAGAATTTTTCGAGATGTGCTCTAGCTCTTTAAAATTTAACATAACAATGCCAATGGGAAATTATGAAAGGAAATTTAAAATTTCTGTCGGAATTTTTGTTTAAGCAAACAGCGGGTTAAGGGCTTTGGAAAATTAATAGGTACTATTATATATGCTAAAAGAGATTTGCTTCATATTTGGTCTAGTCAACAAGTTTAAAAACGTGTAAAATAGAAATAAAGCTTCTAAAAATATGTGCGATGGCTCTTTTGATTCGAAATAACGTCCAGAAAAATGTTTTTTTTTTTTTAAGGGGTTATCAGCACATAAAGAAATGCAATTGGTATTAACAATATAAAAAAAAACAAAGGGTATCTAGTTTTGTGTTAGTAACTTAAAAAATAATAATAAATAGGAAAGGAAAAGGAAATTTCCAATAAAAAGTACGGATCTTTATCTTCAATATTAATTTTTTTCCGCTGAAAACGGGGCTCCGCAAGGTTGGCATATCACTTAAAACTTATAACCACTACTTATTAACAATATAAAAAAAGGATATCTAGTTTATTGTTATTAACTCTAAAAATAATATTATTTAGAAAAGGAGGCGAACGGTATTTTCAGCGTTAAAAAAAAGTATAGAAATAATAAAGATAGAGTTCCAAAAGTTACTTTTATCTCATTATTTTTAAAGATATTACCAAAAAACTGAACACCTAATATTTTCTTACATTGATAATAAAAATCGCTATTTTTTATGTACCAATAAGTCCTTAAAAATAATTTTTCTAGACGTCCTTTCAAAACGAATGAGCTATAGTACATACTGTATAGGCAATATTTAAAGGTATATCGGCCAGTAAAGCAACAACAAAGGAAGTACGATTAGTCATCCTATTTGAAATGTTTACATGCGGATTTTGCGTTAGTAGAATAATTTTATTTTCCACACACCACACCAAATTGGATATTTAGTAGCTTTATTTCTATTCAACACGTTTTTGAACTTTTAGACTGGACTTAGGGTTTTATCTCTTATTTATTTTACTACAGATAAAATATTTTTAACTGAAATATAAACCAAAGTTAATAATAGTTGCAAAAGGTCATAAAATAATAATCTATCAAAAGCAAAAAAAAAATTAAACAAACTACGAGCCAGATTTCCAAATTAACCTCTATTTGTCAGTATTAATTATCTTTATGCCTCCGTCAGAATTTTCCCGCTGGTATAAATTAAAATATGCAAATATCAATTACCAAATATTGTGTGCTTATTAAATAGATTGAAATCCTTTACCAAACAGGCAAAACGAATTATTAATATAAAAATGGCCCATTAAGTTATATATGGATCGTTATTGTATTAAAAATGGTGCACAAACTTTTTAAATTAATTTGAATGTGAATCTTAGTATTTTTTTTGGTCTTTTCTTTACTTTATTTTGTTCGTAAGTAAAATACTTTAAGTAGAAAAAAATAATCTTTTGGTTCATGTGTCACTAGTTTTAAAATTTGACAGTTTGCAAATAAATTTAATAAAAATTATTAAAAATTATTAGTAATAATGAATTTGAATGACTAAAGAATTGAAAAGGAATTTATACTGTTTTAGTATTATTTCTACAAAAAGTAAGTACATACAATTGTGTAAAATTAAATAATAAATTCATAGTTATGAAAAAGATAATTGTCTCTTAAAAATAGGGGGCCTATGATTTTTGTTGCAATATAATTAATGGCTGTGCTGCAAAAATTAAAATTAATAAGTTTAGATAAATAAAACATGTATAAAATGGTATTTTGGGAAATTTGTATACGGTCGTGAAAAAAGATAGTATGTAACATATGCATAAAGTGTCTTTTTTACCCATTCGCAAAAAAATCATTACTTTATGCACTTGTTACATAAATTACTATTTCACTTTATTACATGGTAATAAAAAAGTATTAGCTTGACGGTCGGCTACTAAACTTGTTCAAAAAATAAAACAATTTTTGTTTTGACAGTTTCTTCACAGCCAGTGTCTTGTTTTGATTCAAAAAATAGATAATATAAAGAGAAAAGAGTATTTTTATTTAAAACACTATTAAACCTATTTTAAATAGGTTTACAGAAGTGTTCTTGCACCAAAGAATAGTGTGTCAAACCATAAAATCTAACAAATTTTACATTGTTTTGCATGACGTAAATGTAAGGTCCATGTTTAAGACTTATCCCGTAGAGTAAAAAAATACAGTTCTTTATGTTGCTCTAAATAATAATATATACAGTGTGTTACAAGTTCAAGGGGCACCATTGGGATCTCGAAGATAGTAAGAGATACAGGGATGGGGGCAAAGTTGTGTAATTTAATGCCTAACAATATTCAGTTTTAAAGATTTAATTATTTTTAGCCGTTTCGGAAAAAAAAAACAGTTTGTTTTTATTTAAAAAGATATTTTAAAATGAATAACACATTATCATTGCCACTTTTTTTTGTTTCATATTAAGTTTAAATAAATTTTAAAAGCCACCATTTTTGATAAAGTCGATTCTTTAAAAAATCTTAAAATAAATAAAAAACGTAAGGTTTTTTTACGAGATACATCGATAAAAAAGACAACAAAGCCTAGAAGATACGAAGTTTGATACAAAAAATGTTTTGAACATTAGTACCCAATAAAACGTTTTTATTAGTTAGTTTATTACGTAACTTTTGAAATTGTATGTATACGGTTTACGGACAAAAATCTAATATGACACAAAGAAATATCGAGCTGAGCCATAAATTTAAGGACTTTATTTAGGTATATGTTGCTTTTTATTACACTTGACCTGATTCAAGTGACTCCACGACCGAAGGTCTGAAATAAAACCAAAATATCTTCCGGAAAATAGTTTAGAAATTTCTTTAGATATAAAATTTGTATTAGGAGGTTAATTATAAAGGGTTCCCCATAAAAGGCAACCCATTTTAATATTATTATTTTTTTGTTTAGTTTACCAAGCAAACTTTTTAGTATACTAAATTACAGCTAAGTCTTTGGTATTTTTGATACCCTATCTTTTTGACATTTCACTGAGCTCCCATGCCTAAATACCAGAGTACCGTGGGTGTCGGGTCATTAGATGTTTAACCCATCGTTCCCCATTCCTTCAACGTTGTCCAAGCACTGAAACATGCAGTTATACATTTGACAACACCTTTTAGACAACGCGGTAGTGCCACCATGGACGTTATTTTGAAATACCTACTACCTAAATATGTCATCCCTCGGTGGGAATCGAACCAGCGATTTCTGCCTTCGAAGATCAAAGCTTCGTCCACTGCACCACAAGGGAGACAAATATTACCTATAAATATTAAGCTAATTTAATTCTAACCTTTAAAAATTACGTCTTTTAGATGTCGTCCTCCAACTTAAACACATTTTTAATATTAGATAATGACTTAACAGCACCCACCATATATAAAAGCCAGTTTGCGAGTGGTCCAGGTACAATCAGCAAACTCAAAGTCTAAATTTATAAAAAGGTGGAATAATAAAGGAATGTTTGCTGCTCCGTGTAATAAACCACTTTTATCTAATATTGAAAAATGTGTTAAAGTTGGTGGAGGTCATTTGAAAGACGAGATTTTTAAAAGTTAGAATTAAATTAACCAAATATTTATAAATTATTATAATTCTCAAAGGGTTAGCTCAAATTTAATATATTAAAAAGTTTGTTTGGTAAACTAAAAAAACTAATTCAAATATTAAAATGGGTAGACTATTATAAGCAACCCTGTATAAAAGCCTTGAAGAATTAAACATAACATGTTGCTAACATTATTTGTTTTAAGTCGATAACTATTTAGGTTATCGAGTATCTTTTGTGACGTCTGGACAAAAGACAATAAAAAAAACTGTAAGTATTAAAATAAATGGTAATATTTATTTATTAAAAAGTTGAAATTATAATTACTATTTATGTTATTAAAATAAATAGATACAAAAATATTTATGGCCAATTTTTTTATTTACCAAATTAACAGCTTCCAAAGTTTGAATCTCCCTGTATATTACACAAATATTATTTTTAAAGATATATTTTTTAGTAAAATGTGCAAAATATATATTTATATATATATATATATATATATATATATATATATATATATATATATATATATATATATATATATATATATATATATATATATATATATATATATATAAATATAGTTTTTAGTAAATCTGATTTTTTTCTAGAAACCATAAACAACAGAAAAAATGTTAAAGTTTACTTTTGATCACTTTTTATGCTATTTAATTCGGTAGTTTTAAGAATAAGTTTTTCGATTTATCAAGTTTTAAAAGAAATATTTTCGATTTCAAACCACCCACCCTGTGTAGTTCACAGTGATTTTATTTTGGCTATTAGAATTTAAGATAAAGAAAAAAATATATAAAAATAACTTTTTTTAGAAATATTAAATACAAAAATTTTTACAGGCATGGTTAATTGGTTAAGTTTATTCGCACAATGCAGCGATCTGTAAACAAAATCGTAATTTTAATTTTTCTTTTCAGCAAGTCCTATTTTAGGTAAAAATAATACTAAATTGACCTTTAAAGTTTATCGCATTAAAGAATAGACAAATTTCAGGTAGTATATTAATAGTTATATTAGTAACAAATTTCTCTAAATTGAATTTTTACCAAAAAAAAAAGAAAAAAGTGTTTTTAAGAGGCGATAAATACATCCTAAGGATTTAATTATTTGATGTCTATCAATTTGCTTTCCTTATTAAAAGAAAATGGTGCAGATTTTAATTTATTGTTTTGATATGGCAAGCTCAGTAAGCTATAAAAAAGGTATATTTGCAAGTTTTTTCTATTTTGTAGCAATTTTAAAGATTAGGGTTATTAGTTATTAAACTTATAACTGCAATTATTTGGAGCAATTCTAAAAGAGATCGTTTTTATTCTACAACAGTTACATACGGTAACTGTTTTAAAGCTTGGGTTTTGGCATTAGGTAAAAAAATGTAATAGAGGACAAATAAATGTCCTAATCATTCAGATCCCGATAATCCAAGAGTAATTAGTATAACTCGTTAATTATAAAAAATATTTGCAGTTTTTGTATAAAGTAAGAATAAAAACTACCGGAAATCCGGTAAAAAATTTACACCCTCTTAACTTTTCTTTTATTCTACAAAATTAATAAAAATATTAGTTAATTGGGTTAATTCTGTAGTTTTTAAATTATTTATCAAATTTTTTTCATCTTTTAAGATATGCAAATATCAGATTTTTAAATGCAACACACATGTATCAGCATTAAGGCTAGAGCTTTACTAAATTTAATATGTCTATCTTTATTACTTTTAGATATATTAATTTTGTCCAACAGTTCCATAAGCTCGTTGCACTGTGATTCGAAGACACACGTATATTCAAGGTATAAAATAAATTTTCGATAAAGTTTCTTATAAAATATTTGTTTTTATAAACCTAATTGTATAGTTAATAAATGTATAAAAATACGCTCCCACGAAATACGACCTTATTAGCAAGAACAAATTCAATACGTTCAAATACATAATGATATTCAAATGAGTTTCTATTTAAGCTGCCTCTTTTAGCAACAAAGATTTATTGTTAAGCCTAAAAATAAACTTGCCCGTCATTCAAAAGCTCCAACAAACATAATTCAGGTTGGAAATTACAAAATGCTGAATTCTCGGCATAATGGTTAGGGCCGGTATACAATGTAAAGCCGGAATGACAAATGAGCACTTAGAGAGTGTTGGTTGGTTACTTTGAACAGTTAAAAAAGGGAATTTTCTATGTAAGGGTTGCAATATTTCTTGAAAAATGTAGAGATATACAGGCTGTCCACGGATAGGCCATATCCTCACTGTATTATAATTCCGCATATTGGGTGAAAGGTATGTTTTTTCCGTAATACAATTTTTTGCAGTAAAGTTACTAAAAATTAACTGCGTTAACAATTTTCTTATATTAATTAATCATTCGTTTAACTAAATATTTTTCACTACAAAAGGGTCGATAATTTTTGAAACAAAAAAAATATAGTAGAATGAAACCCATTGAAAAAAGTAAAGAATATACCAAAAATTAAATGGAAAATAAATTACGGGCGATCTAAGGTCGGCAAGGGGAAACGGGAGAGAATAAAAATATAAAATAGCTATTTACGTTACTAGACCGGAAAATGGTATTTTACGGGTCGACGAAAAACATTTACAGGGCGAGCCGTAGGCGAGTCCTGTAGTTTTAAGGAGACCCGTAAGAATTATTTCCGGTCGAGTATCGTACATAATTTTTTTTTAATTGACCGGAAAAAAAAACTGTGTAAATTTTTAGTGTTATATTTAAACGACAATAAGGCAAGGCTACTTCAATTATTTCATCTGAATTTTCCATGTCTGACTCCATTTTGGCAAAATGATGCTTTCTTTACTTTACAATATCTTGAACTGTCAAATAGTAATAATTGAACTCTGACAATTTTTGTCATGGCTAACAGGATTTTTGATATCAGGGACCGGAAAGTAAATGAGAGACCGGAAAGTAAACACTAGGGACCAGAAAGTAAATTAGTCCTGTAAAATAGCATTTTCCGCTTAAAAAATTGAGTGGAAAATTCAATTTTCCGGTCAATTAAAAAAAATGGTTATTCTTGATTTTTGGCCACACTACGTCTTATGGAAAAGTTTTAGGTAATTAAAATATCCACAACTTTTGTATTTATACTTTCTTTGCAGAAGCTTTAGTGTAGTGAAATATTTAAATAACCAATTGGCTTTTTATATTTTTACCTTTTACAAAAATAAATATTTTTTTACTAAGTTTGGTTAAAACTTACCCTATTTGTTCCAAGTTTACAAAAAATATACATTACCACGGTAAACTATCTTAGATAAAAAGTTTTTATAGGTTACCACGGTAAATTTTCTTAAAAAATAAATTTTTATAGGACTAGTAGTTTTGCCGAAAATCAAGAAAAACCGTTTTTTATTCTTAAAAATCACCCCCTTTCACTTCCTAACCACAGATCATCTGTAATTTATTTTTCTTTAATTTTTGGTATTTTCTCTACATTTTTATTAGGTTTTATTCTTCTATACTTCTAGTTTCTTGCTTTCAAAAATAATCGATCCTTGGCTAATAATGCCGATATTTTGACACATAAATTTCCGATTAAAAATAAGGGTACTTCTTTGATATTCAAGTCAAAATAATGTTAAAAAATTAACATTTTAAATCAATGTAATTACAGGGTATTCAGAACATGCAAAGGCACGTTTTTACCAAATTTTGTAAAAATAATATTTTTTGTAAAAAATAAAATATAAAAAACTTAATTATTTGAATTTGGCGTCCCCCACAACCCTAAGCATTCTTGATTCTATTCAAAGAAAAGCTATTCGTCTCATTAATGATAATTAACTTACAGAAAGGCTTCCCTCTCTTGCCCATCGTCGGGCTGTGGGGGATTTATCGGTTTTTATAGGTACTTCCATGACTTCTGCTCTGAAGAATTGTCCAGTATAGTTTCTCCACTCTCGGTTCCCAACAGAGAAACTGGTGGTTCCGCGCGTATGCATTCCTATACGGTCCAACTGGACAGGCCCCGAACCTTTCACTTTGTTCGTTCTTTTATCCCTAGAGTGTCTAGATTGTGGAACCTGTTGCCCGCGGAGGTCTTTTCTTCCCCCAAATCTTCAAGTATTTATGTCCCGTGTCAACAAACTCTCTCTTACCTCGCTTAAGCCACCCACGGTACGTTAGTATTTAGGCTTTTAGCATTCGTGGTTTGTCCAAAGATAAAAAAATCACATTAATTTTAAGGTTATGTAAAAAACATAAAGACAAAAGTTTCAGATCTTTTCATTACCCTAAACTTTGCGATTTAGGTTTTGTCCATAGGACTTGTAGTCTGGCCGAAAATTTAGAAAAAAATTCGTATTTTACACTTAACACCCTCCCCCTTTCCTTCCAGACCTTAAATCGCTCGTAATTTATTTTTCCTTTAATTTTTGTTATATTTTCTACCTTTTTCAATAGGTTCTATCCTACTCTTTATTCTTCACTTTTTACCTTATTTAAACGATTCGGCACGATACCATATTTCCAGGTTAATGGCTAAAAAAATTTACAAAAGCAACAAAACACTATCATAATACCATTTTATTCTAGACGTAGCTTAAGCTTAAGTTAACGTCTCAATATTAATATTTACATTCGTATTGCGTGTAGCTTTTTATGTTGCTCTATTGAAGCAAAAGCTCGCTTACTCCCTTTAATATGGAAAAATCTAAAAGCTGCGAATTTATATATGCCGGAGTTTTTCTATGTTTGCGTTTTGTAGAATAGAGGTTATTTATGCTTTTAAAAATTGGGTAATATGTACCAAAAATTATTATTATTTTTTTAAAAATCAATATCGCATTTTCCATATTAAAATAAGGATTGCATAAGGTCATTGTGATGATTGGTTTCTCTTTTAAAAAACTGAATGAATCACAGGTTTTCGTTAAAGTTTGGCACGTAAAACTCACTTATAATTAGCCTTGTTCTTGGGTTCGATTCTGAACCGGTTCTGGGACTATTCGCATGCGCAGTGAAAAAGCAGCGTTCGCGGTTAGTAAAATCCTGAATTTTTAGTAACAGTTCTGTGTTCGCGGGTTACAATGGAATCAGTTCGTTACCGGTTCGTAACCTGATTAGCAGTCCGGGGGTCAGCTGTTTTCTGTTTTTGTGGTACAGAAATAAACCGTTGTATTACAGTTTATTTGTTTCTGCCACTATTTTTGCCTAGACCTGTTAAATTTTTATTGTATTCCGTATGAATGTATGTATGCAATAAAATAAATAAAGAGTTAATTAAAAGATATAGACAATATTACAACATTTTAGCATTTTTTGTTGTTTGAATTTTATCTTTAGTTAAATACACATACTTATGTTAAAAACGAGAGGAGGCAGGGAATCCCTCGTCTTCCGCCGAGAGACCTCGAGTGGCTTTCGACAGTATAACAATTTACCTTTTTTTTTTTGTGTAGTATCCAATTTAACTACGAAAAATCCCAACCAAAAGGCTAGGTTAGAATACATCCTCAGCTGTATAGAAAATCGTTAGCGGTAAATAAAAAGTCCGAACTAATAAATAACTAGACATGCGCTTTAAAACAATTCTAAACCAGTTCGGTTCTGGTTCAGAATCAGTTCATTACTAGACCCGCGAACAAAGCTATGTTTTAAAAAGTAATACTCTTTTTTTGCTTCTTAACGATTTTAAAGGTATCATGGATAGGGGGCACCACAAGACTGGATATGCTTAATACGGCACTGCATAAAGTGCATGCTTTCTTTATGTAACAAAGGTAAACATACCCATATAGTGTACAGGGTTTTCATTTATATTTTGCCATCGAATTACAACGATTTAAATGGTAATATTTCCGAAATTGTTAAAGATACATATATATAAAATGAGGTATTTTGGTAAAGCTATTTAAAAAACATTTTTAATAAAGACCCAATATACAGGGTGTTTCATTTAGAAAAAGTTTACTTCTTTATTTTTCTTGAGTTTCTGGTTACATCATTTATTAATTTTGTTATGGTCAAAAAATAAAAGATGAAAATCTATGAAACTTTAGTAAAAAAGTTTTTTTTAGCGCTTTTTGTTATCATTTTAAGAGGGTGGCAAAATTTAAATGAAAATCCTGTAGCTTATAAGATAAATTTTTAAAAGCCAAAAACGCAAATGCAACTTACATTTTTGCAATATAAACTCAAAAATTAATTAATAAAAAAATATCAGAACATGATAATTTTAAAAGAATAACGAAGTTTTAAAAACCACACTATATTGTAATACAAAATTTTGCATTAGTTGACAATAAAATTATATTAATTAATTACTACTATGTTTTGTTTTCCTAAAGCTTTTGAAAAACGATATTTTTGGAAATATTCTGTCACAAAATATTAAAGTTTTACTTTTTCTGGAAATCTATTATCTATTATTTGTAGTTAAATTCATTAAAGTGCCTTTATTTAAAATTAATGTTCCATAAAACATGTTCTTTTATGTTTTATGTTTTTATGTTTACAAAGGCAAATGATATTAAAATAAAATAAAAGATAAATTTAATACTGTCAGATTAAAAACAAAGTTATTAGTGTACCTTATCAATAAAATAGCAATCTATATCTTTTAATTCTTTTACAATAGGTACAAGTGTTTATTCTGTAGAAGGTTGTTTGGTAACATATGCTTTTAAAACGCTTTAACCTAAAAATAAAACAAAAAGGATTAAATAATTTTAAAAACAAATTACATATATGTCAAAAATTTGTTAACACCTATTTTTGTTTTTTTACATCGTAAAAGAAAAATACTAAAACAAAAGCAGAAGCATACATTTTTTAAATTTCTTTTCTTAGACGAAAACTTAATTGAAGTTTTAACTGAGTAGCGTGTCCATTTTAGTAAAGCAAACTAAAAGCTCAAAAAAAAATTAACAGAAATTAGTGCTTTAGCGTAGATAGGGACTTTTTCTTTATTTTTTTTTACTCGCCAAAAATTTTTCTATGTGACATCATGGTCATACGCGAAAAGTGCTATAATAGACACAATGCAGCTAGTGCTTTTATGCAGATAAAGATCTTTTTTTTTTGTTATTAAAGACCTCTATTAATACTATATTACTTATGGATAGGAGGGCCTAAAAAAGTGAGTTGCCGGATTAAGATTTCGTGTTGCCCTAAGCACACGGCCTCTGTGGTGCCCTTTTGACGACCACTAAAAAAATTAAATACAAATTTAAGGACTTTATCTTAGCAAAATTACTGAAAATTTTTGAAGAGCAAAACAAAGGTCTTCACCTTTCTCAAAAACAAAATACAACACTAAAACGGACGTTTTCTACTATTTTTTTCTTTTATACTCGTTACTGCTCCCTTTGTGGTGCCCCCTGAATGTAATGCCCTAAGCCATTGCTTGATTTGCCTTTAAGGTTAATCCGGAATTGGTTGTGCAAAGTATTTTAATTGTCAGCATTGTCAATAAAACAAATTATGTGTTTTAATTTAACAAGGAAGCAAGACTTACTATTTCCTTACTAAAAAAATATTTACTCAATTTTAAAACCTGATCTGGTATACCTCATAATATTAAACAAGATAAACAAATGTTTTAGGTCAACTTTTTTTTCAAAAATGACGCATATTTTTTTTTTTAATTTTTTAATAATCCATTTAATTACTAACGTACCGTGGGTGTCTTAGGCGAGATAAGAGGGAGTTTGTTGACACGAGGCTTAAATACTTAAAGATTTGCAGGAGGGGGAAGAAAAGACCACCACGGTTAGCAGGTTCCACATTCTAAAAACTCTATCGTATAAAATAACGAAAAAATTGTAATTAATTCGGGGCCTGTCCAATTGAACTGTATAGCGATGCATACGTGCGGCACCACAAGTTTATCTGTTGGGAACCGTGAGTAAAGGAACTATACCAGACATTCAAGAATGCTAAGGGTTGTGGGGAACGCCATGCCCCAGATAAGAGAACAATATTTTAAGGGGGCAGGATTTAGGAACATAATATAAGTTAGAACAAGAAAAAACTCTTTCACTCGAAAGAGAAACCCAAGCTTTTTGAAGCTGCCGTGGCTATAGAACCAATGTGTTTATGACGGTTACGGTTATTTATTTACTTATAATCATACACTATAGAAATTGGTGATTTTAACTACCGATGGGGGCGCTGCTAAACGTAAACAAAGTCGAAAAATGCAGTTAATAGGCAGGTACCCAGCTTTAATTCTGTTATGGATTTCGGATATTAAAACGGTTTGAAATACTGTTCAAATTTCAATGCAGCCGTGAATTTGTATAGATTTATACGTATTAAGTGTGTTAAAACTGGATTTGTGAGTTTGCGTAGTGCCCTTGATGGTTTAACAGACTTTTTTGTTAGTGGTGATTAGTGAAGAAAGCACCATGTAAAACTTTTTTGGAATGAGTGAAAAAGTGTTTTTGACACTAAGTTCAGTATTTTCATGCCTCAATTGTACTCCCGATAGTAGGTGCACAGTGAAAGAACAAGAAATCTTAAATTTTAACCATATTATTTTGATAATACACACGTCTATTTATTTTAGATGGTAATGGCTCTTCTGATGTCATACTAAACGATTTATTATAGGTGAAAAGAAAGATTTTGTGATAAAAATTATAGCAAAACTCACAGCTTTTCACGTACAAGGCTCAACAACGCTTGTTAAACATAACAAAGTAAATAAATAATATTATATTTATATTCATTTTAATAGTTAAACATGTGCGATCACATGTTTTCTTAGGTTTCGCCGTTGACCACTAGAGGTCTTATTGATCTGTAAAATCGCCAATAAATATTTTAAATGGTATTCTAATGCCTAGTTTTACAATTGCGAGTTTAGTTTAGGATCAGTTGAATTCAACTGGTGTGTAAACCTGCTCATTTAAAATATATCGCTGTCACCGGCATTTACTTGACAGCACTATATTTTAAATGGGCAGGTTCAACCACCAATTAAGTTTAATTGCAAAAATAATAGTGTTGATTTTAAACACAGTATACAGGGTGTTAGTTAGGTACGACTATTAACTATTTAAGTAATTTTACTACAAAATGTTTACTTATGTAAACATGTATATACAAACACATTTATATATGGATCCGCAATTTTACTTCGCAAGTTACATGCTGCTAAATCCATAAAAAATGGTTTTTAAATAATACCCCTAATATGATTTACCCAAATTTGTTGTAATGGCGGAGTTATTTTTTAGTATTAAGGGTATAATTTGGCATTATTTTAATTACCTTTATTAAATCCAGTGGAATCTACAGCGACACCTAAACGAATCTCTGAGGCAAAAATGTACGCTGCCGACTTTTGTGCAATTTTTATATTTTTTTGCAATACGCAAGTAACAGATTTTTTCTTGAATTTTGCCTATCTTGCATAATTTTTTTTAAAAAGGCACTAAATTTTATAACTCTAGACTATACAACATGCATGAGAAAATGTTTCTTTAAAAAACAATTATGTCCCAATAACAAAAAATAAATTAGAACACATTAATACCTAAACAAAAAAATTATAATAAATAAAGTAAACTAAAAATTTAAGAAAAAAATTGAAAAGGTTTAACACCATGTCTTTTAAGAACCAAGAATTTTCAAACCCATGTTTATCAAAACCTTTTTCCTGAAAATTATTTAAAGAAATCGCACCTAAGCACCCAATAAATTTTAAGGGAAATATATTAAAACCTATTTAATGCAAATCCTTACTATTTACCAATGTCTATTTTCTCCAAAAATGTATTATACCCCAAATTAAACCAGTTTAGTCCTATAGAAATTATATATCTAGAAAATAATTCTTGCCGGATTTAGACAATATAAACAAAGACAATTAGCTGCTTGAGCAAGTTCATTCTTATAATACTAGTTTGCAGGAAATAATTAAAACACCAGAAAACAAGTGACGCGTACTCAAGACACCATAAAACAATGCAAACTAGCGGTTGTGTAGATAGGCCCTTAAACCGTCCTCTTTGGGAGAGTAAGAGGTCCTCTCGAGACACGAGCGTGACATAGCATGGCTGCCAACAAAAGCCTTTCGTACTTCACTTCTCTTTTCGAAATTGCTGATAGGCGGAAAAGCCTCTGCATCCAATTATTTTTCAATCTGCCAACGTGCTACATCAGCCAATCTGTGTATTTCTCAGGAAATTATTAATTGAAGTTGTTTGATGGTAATCGAAATAAAAAGGGATTAATATTTGCTTGGTACAGTACAGAGTGGGTAAACAAAAAATCTTAAGTGAGGTCTGAAAAGAAAATAGCAACAAAAAGCATATTTTTGTGTTACATTAAAAAAAGTGTTTTTGTATTTTTAAAATGAGCATAAATTTAGGTGTATGCACAGAAACTTTCTTGGCGTTCGTTTCTTTTTCAAGTTAAAAAATCATAACTTAGAAATAAAGCTAAAAACTAGTTTATCTTACCTATATTTGTGTAAGGAAATTTTTTAATGTGGCTTTTGAACTTACCTGAAAAGAAAAAAAACAATATTAAAAAACAAGTAGTTAAGAAAGTACAAACAATTAAAAATATGATTTAAAAATTTAACAACAGTAGCTATAGCAATTTTTACAAAAAAAAACATTAACAAGAAAATTTTACTTTCACATTTTTAGGTTTACCTTTACCTGTTTAGGTTAAGGTTTAACCGTATGCTTAATATTGCTGAAAATGCTTAAATAATACATTACATACCGAGGTGGAAAGTGTTTCATTACTGTCGAGAGACGCATAGCGCCCATTTTTTAAGACAGTTATGAAACTCTTCACTGAGGTTTGTATTTCATTTTATTTAAAAACATGTTTTTTTAATTCTCTTTGGGTCTTTTTGTATCAAAAATATATCAACCCTATAAAATGTGTTTTAAATTTATCAAAAAATTACACCACATTGACCACATTCTTGATTTAAAAAATCCTAAGAAAATGTTTAGTAATAATGACTTAATTAGTTTACAAACCTCGGTAAAAGTTTTATTAATGCCTCAAGAAATCTTTCATAACCATGCCTTTCTATTGACAGTAGTAAAACACTTTTCACCTCGAAGTGTAATGCATTATCACGTTATTTTACTTTCGTCCCACGGGAAAAAATTAACATTTCTCCTTTGGGACAAATGTAACGGTAAAAAGTAAAATTTTTAAATAGTAGAAAATGTCAACATAACATAAGTGGTTGTAAATAAACAATATTATATTTTACTAATTGTAACTATTGCAGGAATGTTTTGTACCTACGTGTGAACCAATAATAATAATAAAACTTGAATTATGATTTTAATTCGTATTTCAATCTTCCTCATTGTCTGCCATATAATAATCTAATATTTATTATTTCCGCATATTTAATAAATTTCACAACTTCCCAAATAATGATTTACAAATTTTGAAATAATATTAATCATATCATAGCAATGTAACTTAAAAAATCCAATTTTCCTTAAAGCACTTAAAAGAAGTTTAAAAGCTATGTACAATAATTATTACTTTGCAAGGTAAAAATAAACAAATATACCTAAATTAATAAATAAAAGCCTTAAAAAATTATGTTCATATTTTAATGACATAATGTAATCGTTTAAAAAGTTTTAAAAATGTATATTTTACATATACATATGTAATACATTTTTACCACGAATTAAATTTTAAACCGCACACTTAGATTGTATTTTTAAGTGCATCTTTATAACATTATAAATTTTTATTCCAATATGCGCTGGAATGTTTGTTTTTAAAAATAAGTTGTGTATCGTATACGAGTATACGTTCAGAAAAACAAAAACGTAAAACATTTTGGATACTCCCTTTCTTGTTTTTTAACGGGCTATACACATTTAGCTAAATTGAAAAGTATATAAGTTAGTAAACAGCAACAAAAGAACCACGATTAGTCATCCTATTTGAAAGGTTTACAAGCTGGTATTCCCGTTAGATCGTCTTCTTTCCACGCATTTTCTGATTACGTTTCTGTTTGGCTGAACGTGTATACCAGTTTAATTTAGCCAAACATGTATTCTGTGTTTTCATTATGTTTTGTGATTGTATGTCTGTCTGAGATGAGTTTGGACCACTTAAAGGTAGACACACAGCAGCTCCAAGAACTGTCCAGCAGCTAAAAGAGTTACTAATAAAAGCTTCGAAGAAACCGACCGGAATGTGATCTTTCATTTATTTGATTGTACGTACGTATATCTTGTCGGCTTAAAACAGTCAGTAAAACCAGAGAAGAAAATGTACGTGATTACTTTTAATAAATTTAAGTTTTGTTCTCATTGGGCCATATAAATAAAAAGAAGCAAATGCTTTTGCTTATAAGTAAAAAGTATTGATTATAATATAGAAATCAAAAAGGATTTGCTTCAATTTTCTATAAGTAAATATTCACACTTGTAAGCAAAAGCTCATACATTTGAATAAAATCCTTTTTTATTTCCATACTGGGTTAGTAAAAAGTACTGCAACTCTTAAATATCTTTAAAACTGCTAAAGCTATCGGCACCGTTGCCAGATTTCCCCGTTTCGTTCTACACTTATTTTTTTCGTTTTTTTTTTATTGGAATGTCCCATTTATTTTCATTGCAAAAAATAACGCAGGGTAAATTTAAAAGGTCTACAAATTTTCAAAATTCTATTTTTACAAGCTACTGAGATATGACAACACCACATTTAAAGTAAAACCAACTGACTGAACTAACCAGAACTAACCACATACGTTCAAATATTTCTAAAACCACCTAATCTGCGTTTATAAATTTTGGCATTTAAGGGTTTCTGAGTAAGTAGAATTGAACAGTGATACTGTCATTGTTACTAGATTTTTTAGTTGTGCGCTACATGTCATATTTTTGGTATTTTAAATGAAATGTCAAATTTATTTAAATTGTAATAAAAGGAGCGTGCTAACTTTACTAAAATTCCAAATTTTTAAAATTTAATCCTTATTAGTTACGGAGATATGGCAAAACCGCAATTCTAAGAAAATTTGGCAACAGTGCTGATATCACTGACCAATGTATTTTTCTTTCTTATTTGACTTTAAAAAGGAGAAGGTTCTTAATGATCCAAAACTTTTACTAAAAGCAAAAGCATTTGCTTCTTTTTATTCATATGGCCCAATGTATTTTTCTTTCCTATTTGACTTTAAAAAGGAGGAGGTTCTTAATTCGGCTGTATGATTTTTTTGTGTATGTTACGCGATTTCTCCGGCGTTTTTTGTTTCTTTCAAAAAGTGTACTTCTGCGGTAGTCCCATATTCCATATTCTTTCCTCTCTTTATACGTTGTTTGTGCGGCAAAGCTGCCTCTAGCTAGGAAATATGCTCAGATAATAAAGAAAAGATCAGGAGCGTATTCAAAATCGATAACTTTAGGATAAAATTTACCCTTTTTACCAAACTAAAAGAGGTACTAGTAGTGTTGTTAAGAGTATATTTACCGATTAAAATAATGTAAGTAAAAAGCGAAAAATAAACATAAAAAAATAACCTATTTCAAAAGAATAACAAAACTTACTAAGAAGTTAAAAATAATAGAAAAACAAGTTGGGTTATACCTTATGTGCTTAACTAATCAATGTTAATAACTAAATAAGCCAAAGCTTTTTATATTTTAATATCATATTTTATTACCCCACTTTTTTAATAATTTTAATTTTTAACTATTAAGTAAGTTTTGTTAATTTATTTAAATATGTTTATTTGGTTTGTGGACAAAGCCACAAAATGTATTTAATTATGACAATTTAATTTGAAATTTAATGAAAAATGTAAAAATTTTATAATGATTTTTAATCTAGTATAAAATGTAACCTTTGCCAGCAAAAACACTACAAGAAATCATATTTTTAAATATTGGTTGATATTAGAAAATAACAAAAAAAAGTCCTCATTTTAAACTGACCTAAAAATTTTGTTCGCCAGTGTATTTTAAAATAATAAAATACTTTTATCAGCAAGCATTTTTAAAGCATCAATAAGATTTAGGTATAAATTTTTAATGACAGTATTTCGTAAATTACCCTTAATTTATCCTTTTCAGCTTAATTATCAATTTCCCATCGTTTTTGTGGGCGACTAATAAAAAATCGCTTTATATAAATCGGCGTCTCATTACGAGCCCGGCTGCTCATCAGTAATGCAGCAAATCAAAGGCGGCCAAGGCGAGAAGAGCACTGTCATTTATTTTTGCCCTCTCTGACAAGGGGCGCATCTATCTTTGGATGTGGAGTGGCTGTCGTTAGCAGCTTGCGACTCGATTATACGAAATCTACGAAAAGTAGTGCTTGTTTATCTTGAAAGTATCTTAAAAGTAGATCTGGAATAAGCATTTATATTGATTAAAACGGAAAGTAGACTTCTTCAGAAATTTCAGGAAAATGAGCTGTGCAAAAATTTAAGAGGAAATTTGAAAAATATCACACTTAGTTCTGAATTTAAAATCCTAAACTGAGGTATATCGTTTTTACTTTGTTATCCCTAACATTTTTAGGAAGTTGTTTTAATTAGTACTACTCATTAACTTTAGACTTAGAAACTAAAGTGTCACTTTCACTCCTATAGGTAAAAGCGCAAAAATTTAAAGAATGAAAGATACTTAATTTTAAAGAACATATGATTTTTGTACTGTCTTTTCCCTTATAATTTATTTTTTTTACATAATTTTTATTTTTTGCGAAAAGTCTTATTATTGAATCTTAATCAAATAGTAATTTAGGAATTATTTGCACACCCCTAAATTAAATTTTTAAAAATACAGCAGCTTAATTAATACGTTATTAAGATTTTAAGCATCATTTTAATGGGGACACCTTAAAATTCTTGACTTCCATTGTCTTAACTTTTAATTATTTACACATCATTTCAGGCAGTCCTATCTCTGTTCGTTTTGAAAAGTAAACACACCCACTTCAAAATGAACCGATTTAGGACTGCTCGAAAACGTTGAATAATTAAAAATAAAGACAATAGAAGTCCAATTCGTTTAGTATCACTACTAAATCAGTGTTTACCACATTTTGACATTATTTTAGAAATAAAAATATTCTTTTAAATTTACATTAAATATTATACTTTAAAATTATCAAGAAGTTTAAACACATAAATTAAAATTTTTGCAAGAAAAATATTGGATTTTTAAATATATATTTTATGTTAAAAAATCTTGAAACAAAATAATATTTGTGCTCCAATAAATTCAATATCTACAATTAGATTTATTGAAACTAAAAATATAAAAAAACCATTTGCATCTTTACATTTATCTTACCATCACACAAACACAACATAAATTATTGATTTTAATTTTGAAATTTGCCATATATTTATTTTCTCTATAAAAACGTCAATCCTAGTCTCAACTTTCCGCCAGATTAGGCCTGTAATGTGAGCAAACAAATCCCTTTTTCCCGTTCGACCACTCTTTCAACAAAGCCTAAGGGTGCGTCCATTCGCCAGTCAATACTATAACCCTATTTTTGCATGTCTTTCTTTAGGGGCGATAAAGTGTTTGAGGGCGGAGAGCCACCTATTTTTACAGGAATGGATTAAGATAGTAATTTGTTAATTAAGGTTAACAACAGGGTAATTTTACAGGCCTGGTTGTACCAGGCATCCATATTTTTAGATTTTATAGTTTACAATGTCTTAAACTCAAAATTACGTTTTACTTAAAAGAAAGCTTATTATCTTAAAACGTATGGTGATTTAACTTTTAAAATTTTAAAAAATATATATTTTCTAACACCCTGTAGTTCAAAAACTAAGATGTTTAGAACAAATTTTTATCTGAAGGTTCTTTCATGTTTTTTAAGTAGAGTTTAAAAATAAAACAAGGTGAATTTTTTACTTAAGAATTTGATCTTATCGATACGAAATAACCATGCCGAGAATTGGTTTTTATTTATTTACGCGAAAACTGTACATCAAATAAAAAAGTCAAGAGGTCAAATTTGTTCCAAATCTAATAAAAGATTAAAAAAACATTTTTATTTTAGAAAAATGCAGTGACGTACCATTTCTTTATTAAATATTAACCTTTAACCCCTTATGGACGACATGGTAACAAATAATTTTTTCTTGTATGCCAAAAAATGTGTTTTGGTGCATAGAAGACGTCCCCCAAATTTTAAAAAAAATCTCGATTGGTGTAAAAGTTATTGTTATATATATATATATATATATATATATATATATATATATATATATATATATATATATATATATATATATATATATATTTATATATATATATATATATGTATATATAAATATATAAGTATATAAGTTTAAAAATATTATTAAATCAGAATCAAAAGAAAGGAAGAGTATTCGGGCATAACTTTCGATCCTTAATAACATTTCAATTTAACATTTTGTTTTATTTTTCAAAATAATGATACTATACTCCTATGTAGTTTTTAATTTTGTGATGTACCTTCCTTGGACTTTTAAGAAAACTGACAATTTTTAATATATGTAGTGTGGGACCATGCTTTACATTTTATACAGGGTGATTCAAAATCGATCAGGAAACCTAAGGGGGTGATTCAACTTGACAATCTTGCTTTACAATGGCTAAAATACTAAATACTTCTGTGAAATTTTTAAAATACAATAAAACTTGTCAATTTGACTTTAAAAAACACTTTTGTACTAGTGCATACCTAAAATTCTTTTTTTTATTTCTTGTAAAAATGCCAATAAACAGTTAAAATTTTAGTACTAATTTAACAACTTTATATTAATCTTTACAAACGCAAATATCCAATAGAAAGACTTTTTATTTATTGCACAGTGAAAAGCTCTCCAGATTCTAGCTTGAAGTTGTGTTACCTTAAGGACACAAAAAAACCAATAACTTAAGTCTTTTTTTTCAGTGGGCCGAAAAAAAAATACAGAGAGAACTTTTGTAAATTAAATTTTTTCCTGTCACGGAAAAAATTAGTTTAATTAGAAAAATATATTTTTAACGCTTCTTTAACAATTAACCTTATATTACATTATAATCTAACATACTTATTATCATTAGCCCGTAAATTTTGGTACATCATTCGACGCTAATAAAAAAACTACCCCAAATCCCATCCTGTGTGGGAATAGAAACAGCTATAGGTCAAATCGATAGCAAGGGCCCGGGAGCGGCCCGAACTAAATAATAACCGCCTGTAAAACATTTATCTTGAGCACCTGCATGCCAGAAAACACATCTGGCGCCAGGCTTCGTCACCGCCAAGGCTATAATGCCACCACTCCGCCGCCACCACCCTGTTTTCATTTTCTTTAGCCTAAATTTCAGTTCACTGAGTTCAGTTAATTGCTTCATTAAAAATACAGCAAGCAGAAGGTCTTTAAATTATTAACACTTAGTGATTTTTAGAAAAATCTAACTGTTTATACAAACACTTTTTAAAGTATCTTATCGTTATGAATTTTTACTTTACTAAAATAGTAAATTATAAAAGACGTGCACAAAATGACACTTTTAGTAAGTAAAAGATAATTAATACATATGTTGCATACAATATTTTTTCTACGGCATTATAAACTTTATAATCTTTAATGTATAAGTTATTCAAATTTATTATTAATATTTATTTTCAATAATTTTCATTAAATTAACTCGTAAAGTACAATAAATACCTACCTATTTAAATTGGGTTTTTATTTAGTCTAACAATTTTAACTGATATAAGTGTTTTGAAATTTTTTTTTGAAGTTTACCACCCTGTATCTTAAGAACGAGAAATTTGCAGATCCATCTTATGTTAACTTTTTTTTATACAGTGTGGACGTAAATAGTCCTCCCTGCTAACTTTTGTCCCCTTAATTTTTTTCTTTTAAAAATTTGGGTATGACTAATGGGAGGATATAAACAACTTTTTGACGTTAAAATTATAGTTGCAACAATCGAGCGGATGGGCGCCATCTTATGAAAAAAATACATGAAAGAGGGGTTTTGCGGCATATCATTTTAAAGATCCTGACGAGTAATTTATAACCCTAAAATTAATAAGTTAATATCTTTACTTATTACATGGCGGTCCTTTGAAAATTACCTAAACTTCTAATTTGTATATAGCCATATTTCCGAAACTAATAATGTAACATGCACCTAGTATGGTATTTTATAAAAGCTCGTTTAAATATTTTACCAGTGATGATACTGATAATAATATACAGGGTAGGACAAAAGTACTTGATTTTTTAATAAAGCACCTTGTATATTTAATCACAATTAAAAATATCTTTAAAACAACTTTAATAAAATACGATATTAAGTACATCTTATATTATTAGTTTTAGAAATATGGCAGTCAAAAGCTTTAAAATGACATGTCACGGGACCCCCTTTCTATTTAGTTTTTTTTTCTAAGATGGCGCCCATTCGCCATCTTGATTGTTGCAACTATCATTTTTACCACACTGTATATTTTATTTTGGAATCTACCCTTTAATGTTCTTCCCAACATTCTGAATTGATTTTTTAAGAGAGTAGGAATGTATTTCCAAAAACAGTGATATTTCTATTAAAATAAAATTTAAACGTCAAAAGTAACAGCGAAAATTTTTATACACACTTTTCTAATTTTTCAAAGAATTTAACTTAAAATATTTTTAGCATAAAATACCGATTACCTTTTTAAAGCAGGTTACTTAAAAATGTGTTATGTAACATAAATATGTTTTTCACCTCATCCAATTAACATTAATTTAAACAGTTACTTTTCTCCTCTTTTCATGAAAAGCCGGGTCATTTTCACTAAACCGGTTAGAAGAGAAATGCCATCGTTTCTCAGGAATATTAGCAGACTTTCTCATCTTTAAGGAGAACGAGCGAAGCAGAAAATTCGTTAAGTATTAAGCTTGTTTTTTACATTTTTTTTGTGACCGTCGATACTTGACGGTTTTTGTTATTTCATTTTTACTAAAATAGAGTTTTAACCAAGGAATGTGTTAAATAATATATGATGGGTATGTGGTTTTGTAGCTAAATTTAGGTGATAAAGGGGACTTGTTTTAATTTGAAAAAAAAAAACATTTTTTGACTACTAAAAAAAGTGTATAATTATTACATAATAAGTATACATTTAACTAAATTATGTAGAAAATCAGTTAAACATACTTTTACCAATCTTTGATAAAAAATTATAGAAAAATATAATATATTTTGTTGCGAGCGTGGTGTAAAGGCTAACGTACCAGCCTCTCACCGCAGAGACCCGGGTTCGAATCTCGGAATCGTACATCGACATTTTTAATCGCTTGTCACCTCGCAGTGTTGGCAGTGGCAAACCACTGTGTAGTAGTCAGCCATCGTAGGTAGTACCTATTTAAAAATAGCATCCGTGGCACTACTCCGTTATCTAAAAGGTGCTGTGAAATACAAAAACTGCATGTTTCAGTGCTTGGATAACGTTGACGGAACAGGGTAAACGATGGGTTAAACATCTAATAACCCGACACTTACGGTACACTGGTACTTAAGGCATAAGTCTTCGTGAAGTGTTACAAAGATTAAAAAGAAAATTGGCAATAACACAATAAATGCACCAAGTTTTTTAGCATAAAATATTTGAAATAACACATAATTATTGATGACAAAGAATAGCAAAGATCCACAGCATAGATTTTATCTTCAACTTTAAATATTAGGTTTTGTATTAATATACGCCACTTACTTTACTTTCAGCACTACTTAGTGTTTCTGGATTGTGCAGAGAAAAGAAAAGAACAAAACAATATGTGCTTTATTAGGTGAAATTACCCAAAATAAGAAAAAAAATGTATTTATTCGTAGGAGCCCACGATGCTAAATAGGGATTTACTCGGGCGTCATAGAGACCTTTAGGAAATTCAGATTAAGGAGTAGAAGTGTTGCAATTCGGTCAATGTCAGCTGATAAAATTGGGTATCCAGATCAAAAATGTCGAAAATATTTACCATAATTACAGAAATATACAATTTTGGGTTTGTGTCTCGGCTAGAAGCAAAACAAGGCATTAAATTTTAGACATAATATTAGGCATCATTGTCCCAAAACCTAAATAAAACAAAGAGTAGTTACCAGCTAACGTTCCGCGTAATTTTATATAAAGTGACAAAATGTAAGTTCTTGAATATTTACACTTTAACTGCAGGCATAACAAATCCATGTCAAAAAAATACTGTTATTATTTCGGGTTGTAAAAATGGTTCGGATCGTATCGGATTATATATTTTTCGTTATCCTTAAATTATTTTCTAAAAAAAAGACACGCTTGAGAATGTAAAAATAACGTTTATTTAACAAATCTTTAGCTCTTCACTTTCTTTACGTCACTCTCAAATTGTCAGATTAGTGGAATATACACTATTAAGCATGTAATTAACTTACCGTATCTTAATCTGACGCGCTGATGGATATATTTTTGTGTTATACGATCGGCTCTGTATACGGGGCTCATATATGGTAGAGGTAATTAACCGGGTACAAGGTATCCTCCGGTATATTAATTTACCGCGCTGTAGTAAAACCCAAAACTCCTTCTTGTGGTCCCCTACCATAAACAATCAAATAATACCGGCCATAAAAAATAGGAACAAATATTTTGTGTGCATTATTTAAAAAATACTAAAATTAATTATATTGAGTACCAAATTATTTTCTTAAATAATTGATCAAAGAAAATTAAATTGAAAATCGAAATAGACACACAAAAACATTTTCATAATAAATTTTAATTTTAAAAAATAACAGAAAATAAAAGCTTATAAATTATTGGCGGTCATACGGAAAACGTTAAAAAGAGGTGAATAATTAATGAATTTACGCTCCTTTTGTTCCTAAGGGACTAAAAATTCAGTCTCCTGGAAATGTTGGCATTTTTCGATAAAACCGAGAAACCAGCTGAATATTTAAAGGTATGACTTAAAAATCAAAATATCCTTATAAATTACCATAAAGTGGAGTTTTCTTGGTTTGGGTGTTAAAATGTAATACATACGTAAAAAGTATTGTTAAAAATTTAAAATAATAATATGTGAATCTAATGGCTAACAAATAGTTTTAT
Organism: Listronotus bonariensis; assembly: GCA_014170235.1. Classification (NCBI taxonomy): domain Eukaryota; kingdom Metazoa; phylum Arthropoda; class Insecta; order Coleoptera; family Curculionidae; genus Listronotus; species Listronotus bonariensis. Next base: position 38,716 of record JACEGR010004063.1, read on the forward strand.
ACAAATTTAAAAATTCAACAAAAAATTAGAAAACATAGAAAAATTTTAAAAGCAGTAGATTGTCGATACAAATTTAAATATATAAATAACAAATGTAATTAAATTGCAAAAATTAGTTCTTTTTTCAATAATCGCAAAAACTAAAAGCGCTATCTGTTCTTGGATACAAAAACAAAAAATAAAAAGATTATTATCATATTTAGCTTTTTTCATTATTTTCGGTGATTAGAGTCATAGTAATACTTCTTGAAAACGTAAGCATCTTTTTCTTACCCTTTTAGTAAAATTCGGCGCAGTTAATTATAGTGGTTAAATCGTATTCACTTCAAGTGGGTTTATTATAATGGATTCGTTTATTAAATTCTTCAAATTTATTATTGGGACTTATTTTAGGACAGTTAATACCTCAATAAATTGATAATTTGTGCAAAACTATTATAAAGTAGGGATAGTATTGTAAAAGTTGGAAGCCCTAAAAAACATAATAAACTCTGGTATGATACACATAATGGCTCTAGTTAAAAGTGTATTACCATTAAAGAATATATTTGAAAAAATATATTTTTAACTATGCAAAATTTAGTTGCTATTTCATAATTTATTTTTAAAAAACGTCTTTCTTACTGAGACGCACATTTAATTTCACTACACAAGGTGTCCAAGAATATGTGGGCAATCTCTAGGATTTGTATAGAAAACATAAAATTAATGTGACAAGTTCCTATAAAGTTCCTAAAAAATTCTTTACAGAGATATGGGCCTAATGATATTGACCACGACTAGTTACAGCCTCAATGACAAGTTCCTGTTAGGCAGGCGAAACAGGTCTAAGGGGAGAGTCGTGATGGATGACATAGAAAAGCAGGATGTTTTCTTTTAACTGTCTTCGAAGGAGGTAAAATACTTTGTATACAAACCAAGACAGTAAAGTATATTTCCTCAAGCTTAAAAATATACTAGTTTGTAAGGCCAACAAAGAAGAAGAAATTTGTTACAAAAGAGGGAACTAAGTTATTATTAAAAACAAAGTAACAACTGTGATTTATTTGCAAAAAGATTAGTCCTTAATTTCAATAATCACAAAAAAATAATAGCGTCACGTATTGGCGCTCACACAAAAACCTTTAAAAGAAGTTTAGTTTACCATATTTTAGCTTCTTTCTTATTTAAAGTAACTAATTAAAGAGTTTTAGAAATATTTTAAGGTAATGTTTGCATCTTTTTCTTAACCTTTTTAGTAAGATGCAGGGCATTTCCAATAGTATTAATGGTAACAAAAAAGGTTAAATTATTCTTTATAAAAGTGGCTTTGTAAAACATATTTTTGTAACTTAGGTTTAACTTAGGACTCATTTTACCACGGTAAATAACCCAATAAATCAATACTCTGTGTAATTATAAACTTAAGATAAGATTGTAAAATTTGAATGCCCTAGGAGACATAACGAGTTGTGCAATGATACACACGAAACTATGGGGATATATATGGAAGTAAGCTATTCAGTAGCTTTTTTGTAATTTAATATAAATAAAACAGTTTTTTTCTATAAAATTACATACAGTGTATACGAACTATATAAATGATTAAAATGTAAGTTTATTATTTTTATAAACAAATATTTCGGCTATGAAACAGAACGGCCGACTAAGGAAATGGATGCATTTAATCCTTCCCACTACTCTTTTATGTATTTTCCTAAAATTTACCTCTGCAACGAGCACGCCGATTCGTGCCAAACGAGATCAGGGGCTGCCAACGCACAGCTTTAACCCTATGTCAGACGCGCGACACGGCTCAAGCACACCCCACTCAAGTATTGCCACTGCTTTACCATACTGTGTAATTTCCTATGTTCAACCATGTCGTTTCCATACTACTTAGTAAGTAATCATATTTTCCTTAAAAATATTTAAACCGAGGCCATCATTATTCGTATTCTAAAATTTTATTAAGACAAATAAATATCCCACATAAGTAACTAACTTATAAAACAATTTAAATTGTCCAGAACACAACAATATAAAATAAAGTTATTACCCAGACAGGTTTCTATATCAGGTAATAATTCAGACCCGAGGGAATTATCAGATTTAATGATTTATTTATTTGCTTTCTAACCCATTTTAATATGCCTCTACTTCTCTTTGTTTGTTTTACGTTCGCTTCTATTTGTTAAGCATACATTACTTTGAAATTTATATTTGATTATTTGTCTACGAAAGGTAAAACTTAATATCCTACAGCTAGACAACGATGTTTGGCCAATAAGTAAAACCTTGGTTTCTATGTTATTCACCACGACTTTTTACAACATCAATGATAAAATCCTGTGAGGGCACGCAAAACCGGTCTGAGAAGAAAGTCGTGATGGATGACATAGAAAAGCAGGATGCTTCTTTTAACTGTCTTTGAAGGAGGTAAAATACTTTGTATATACACCAACACAGGACTTTTTTCTTGAGCTTAATAATATATTAGTTTGTAAGGCCAACGAAGAAGAAAAAAAACTAGTAAAGAACAAAACTAAAAATAAAAACAAAGTAACAACTATGATTTATTTGCAGAGAAACAAGTCCTTTATTTCAATAAGCACAAAAAGGAAATAACGTCATGTATTGGCGTTCATACAAACAATTTTAAAAGAGGTTTTGACCATATTTTCTTTTATTTAAAGTAATTAAAGAGTTTTAAAAATATTTCATAGAAATGTCTCCATGTTTTTTTTTTACTTTTTAGTAACATACGGCGCATTTTCAATAACATTAATGGAAACAAAAAAGGTTAAATTATTCTTTATTAAAGTGGCTTTATTAAAGTAAGTTACTTAAACACATTTTTTAGTAACTTGGGTTTATAATAAAGACTAATTTTGCCACACTAAATAATTCAATAAATTAATAGATTGTGTAATTAGTAAACTGGGAAAAGATTGTAAAATTTGAATGCCCCTAGGTAACATAACGAGTTGTGCAATGATACACACGCAGTTTTGAAGAGAGATGATAAATTATTTCTTATCTTAAACTAAAACTAAGTTATTCGGTAGCTTTTTTGTTATTAAATATAAATAAAATGTTATTTTAATTTAAAAAATACATACAGTCTTTTAAACTTAAACACAAATTTAATCGTACTTAAAAACATGTTAGTTTATTTTTTAATAAACAAATATATTAACTACTTAGTAGGTAATCATATTGTACCTGAAAATTATATAAACCGAGGACGACATTTTTTTTTTTGGTAACAAAAAAGGGTAAATTATTCCTTATTATAGTGGGTTGGTAATACATATTTTTAAGTAACTTAAGTTTATATTAAAGACTTATTTTACCACAGTAAATAATACACTTAATCAATACTTTGTGTAATTCCTAACTAGGCATAAGATTGTAAAATTTCAATGCCTTAAGAAACATAACTAATTGTGCAATGATACACACGCACTTATGAGAAGGTATAAGTTATTTTTATCTAAAACTAGAAGTTATTTACTACTTTTTAAAATTTAATGTAAATATTTTTTTTTTATAAAAGTACATACAATCTTTAAAACTTAAACACAAATTTAGTCGCATTATGTATATAAATATGTAGTAAGTATATTTAGTTTTATAAACAAACATAATAACTATTTAGAAAGTAATCATATTGAGCCTTAAAAATATTTAAATCAAGCCTAACAATATTCCCATTCTAAAATTTTATAAAGACAAAGAAATATCCCACATTAATAGTAAACTATTTAAAAAACAATTTAAATTGTCTAGAATAAACTAGCCTTAAAAATATTTAAACTAAGGCTAACATTATTCCCATTTTAAAATTTTATAAAGACAAAGAAATATCCCACATTATAGGTTTACTTTTTAAAAAACAATTTAAATTGTCTAGAATAAACCAATATAAAATAAAGTTATTACCCAGACAGCTTTCTATATCAGGTAATAATTCTGACCCAGTGAAATTATTAAATATAATGATTTATTTATTTGCCTTCTTACCCATTTTAATATTTCTCCACTTCTCTCTGTTTGCTGTACGTTCGCTTCTATTTGTTAAACATACATTACTTTAAAATTTATATTTGATTATTTGTCTACGAAAAATAATCATTTCTAAGTGTTTTTAAATGTAATTATTTGGCCTAATGACTTTGAAATAAAGTTTATTTTTAGTCATAAAATAAGCTTTTGATTTAAAAGTGTTTGAAAAGGCTTTTAAACTTAGTTTGCTGCAAAAAGTTGTACAGCAAAGTGATGTCGTTGCGTCATTATTGTAACCAAAATTATAATAGTACAGATATCTTTTGAAAAAGCAAAACAATTTCTAAAGCATATATTTTTAGAAAAGGGTTCCTAAAGATCGACGTATATGAAAGCTTTTTTAAAAAATAAACCCTTAAACTTTAAATATATTTTTCCAACCTTCAAATAGCTTTATCAAATATTATTTATTGTTGATTTTAGATTTAGTACATAAAATATAGTAACAGTTAAGTTGCCTATATTGGACCACCTCTGGAATCTCTGGCATATCGTAAAATCTAGTGCCTGAGCTAGTAATAAAAGGGACTTTCTAATATTAAGCCCTTTAAAACCTATTCAGGAGGTTCCTTATGACGACTCTACTGCGAATATTCATACTGCCATATATGGAAGCGGTGCTTTACTCAGCCTGCAAATTTTGAAATGTTGTGGGTGTCAGACTGGGGAAACGCGTCACTTTTTATTGGATAAGTTTACCACAGTTCTTTTATGTAATTTTTAAACATTGTCTCAAAAATGGTAATAGTTACAGTGACGAAACCCACCCAGTTCTATACAAGAAACATGTCAATTTTGAGCCTTATGGTTTCGTGACTGTAACCCTTACCATTTTTGCCACAATGTTCAAAAATTGCATGTAAAACTTTGTGATTAAATTGTCCGGCAAAAAAATGACTCGTTCGCCGAGTCCGACACCAAAAACATGTCAATATTGACAGGCTGGGTTCAAGTGCTGCTTCCATATAAGGCGGTATGAATATTCGTGGTAGACTCGTCAAAAGATACCCCCTAAATAAGTTTTTAAAGGGTTATTATCATGACGCCCATTTTATTGCTGGCCCAGGCACTAGGTAATAGTCGAATAATTAAAGTCGTTGTCTTTAAATACACAGCCCCACAAAAAATAAAAGTTGGTGGTCCGAAAGACTAAACCATGGTATCTTTATGTTTTTGGGGTCGCTGAATCCGACTTTGTGTCGGTCAGGTCATAGTCCAAGTCATTTCAAGGTCAAATCATCAAAATTTATTGAACATAGACCACAAACTTGATACCTTTATGTTTTTGGGGTCACCTGATCCGAATCTGGGAGGGTCAATTTGACTACGGATTTGAATTTAGCGACCCAGGAAAACCTCAAGATATCATGATTTTGATGCATTTACGATAACTTTTCCTGGTTTGACCTTAATATGACCTTGATATGACCTTGATTTTAACCTCATAGGCTCAATTTAACCACGGATTCGGATTCAGCAACCTTAAAAACATAAATATACCATAATTTTAACGATTTGACCTTGAAATGACCCTGACCATGGCCGGATGGGATCAAACTGACCCCGGATTCGGATTTAGCAATTCCAAAAACATACAAATGTTACGATTGTGGTCTCTCCTCGATAAATTTTACTGATCTGACCTTAAAAAATCTTTACCTTGACCTGATGGGGTCAAACCGACCCCAGATTCGGATTCAGCGACCTCAAAAACAAAAAGATACCATGGTCTGGTCTTTCGGATCTTTAACTTTTTGTTACCTGTTGGGCTATGATTGACCTTAAAATGACCTTGACCCTGACCTGCTGGAGTCAAACCGACCGCAGATCCGGATTCAGCGACCCCAAAAACATTTAGATATCATACACTAGTCTTTCGACCACCAACTTTTATTACCGGGTGTCTTAAATTGAGTCAGCAAACGGTAGCTGTAAATTGAATCAGACCATTTTAATTAATTGATAAAAGGATCCAATGCATTAGTTCTAAAATTTGGTTGCATACTAAATCTGTAAATCTTAAATATTTTATTACATAAGTTGTCAAAAGTAGGGTTATCCTTTTTATTTTTATCAGTTTTTGCATTTACATAGCTTGTGTTAGGGGCTTGGTTTCGACTTAAAATATTTTAACATTTTAACAGTATCACCATAATTGTAATAAATACGTGACGTTTATGTTTATTAATACTAACTCAAATAGTGTTGTAAAATATTTTTTTATAGGATATTTGAAAAGGTCCAATTTGGGTGGCTTTGGTCCAATTTAAGAGCCCAATTTAAGGCTTTTACTTAACTAACTAACTAACCTAATTTAAACTTTTGCTATCACTTTTACTAAAAATAAAGCATTAAACTACTAGAATATTTGGTTTATTTAAACAATTTAAAAAAAAACATTTTAGGTACTATACATATGTACTAAAAGAATATTAAAGTCGCCAACTAACAGTGAACTAAAAACATTTCGAACTAGATAAAGTTATTTTACTAATCTTTTATGCGGCTAACTTTTGCCTTACCGATTTAACGCTGAATAAATAAATGAAATTACCCAAGAACTTTTATCTTTATGATTAACACCATAATTTTCGGAAATAATACCTCACAACTTTAACCCAAAAAGGAAACTACTTATGAAAACTTTGCTCAAACGATTTAACCTCCCACAAAGGTTTTAATTTGTTCCTTTTCCTGCTAGATATTACTGCATAAAGTTAGGTTAATTATTACTAAAATTGAAAAAAAAACAAAAATAAACAAAATATCTTAATATTAAAAAAAAAATAAATAATAAATACCATAAACGCTTTTTGGTAAAAAAGATATATATATACAAATTGCAAGGTACGTCATCTAGGTGTTTTCAACATATATTTATAATCTCTGCTACCTCTGTATGCTACCACTAACGAAAATTGTTGTGTGGAAAAAAGGTGATCGTCATGTCAAAATGAAGCTACTAAATGATGCTACTAAATGATCCAGGGATCTCTCCACTATTACTGTCAATTCTAAAAAACTGCATGTTTCAGTGCTTGGACAACGTTGACGGAATAGGGGATAACGATGGAGTTGAACATGTAATAACCCAACACCCACGGTACTTTGGTACTTTGGCATAGGCCTTCGTGGAATATCAAACAGATAAAAAATACTCCCAGACATGTGCCAGCGAGCTTTTCGCTGTAGATTAATAGCATGCTGACGAAGAAAGACGGCCAGCATTTAAACGATGTTTTATTTAAACAATAAATCCGCATGTTTAACGTCATAAGTATATAAAAATTGTTTCACAATGATTTGAATGTTCGTTTTCACCTTTAAAACCTTAGATCCATTTTGGGACTACTAATACTTGTGTCAATCTATAACAATATGATTTTTAATTCGTCAAATAATTACGGCAACAGACATTTATCCGGAGGTAAAAGAGTCACAAAGATGTCTTAAATATCACTCAAGATATCAAGTTGGCAAGTTCTTAAATTTCTACGACGGCTGCTAGGGTTACTTTTACTTAATCTTACCTTTGGCAAAAGGAAAGTTAATAGAGTAAGAGCCAGTGATCGGCAGACCTTCATCATTTTGTAACTAAAGGTTTGTCAGCACATACTCCCAACATAGGTAGCAGCAGTAGTACACTATGAAGTTCTACTCATAGTGGCTTTGGCAGGTACCAGGTACCAGAGTTTAATTAAAGCCACTATATGTCAAACTTTATAGTATCCCATCGCTTCTACTTATGTTCAGCTTTTACAAAATGAAGAAGGTCTGCCGCTTACGGGCTCTTTGGGCTATAACTTTTCTCCTGTGAGATAAAAGTCGAGAAAAGTGACACTTTTAAACTTTTAATAGTCGAAAATGCATTTTCATAAAATGAAAAAAAATTCGGTTATTCCCTCAGTTGAGAGAAAAGAAGATCTTTCTTAACTGCCAAAAAAATAAATATAATTTTTTCCTATAAAAATGTGACAGTATGGAATTATTCCTACATATTTTTTAAGTTGGTTGTAATAACCACTTTTTATTGAGCACATTTCATACACAAATTAACCCAGATAACATTAGCAAAGCAAGTAGGAGTTGCGGTATCACAACAATATAAGAAAAATTCTCAGGAAATGATAAAATCAAACATAACCTTACAAAAACTAGTCATGCCTAGTCTCGAATTATATTTTGATTGATGATAAATGTATTTTAGTAAATCTTATTTATGATAATAACTTCAGTTTTAATATTTTTATAACGAATTTCTACATTTTCACAATTGATTTTTTTATTACCACTTTATATTTATTTAAATTGAAAAAAGCTGGGGACCACGTAGTAAGCTAAAATAAGTTAGTTGTGTACTAGAAATTTTCACCTAATATTGCCATATATTGCAAATTATAATTTTATTATAATGCGTAGTCATGTTTCGCAAATTCGTGAGAACTACTCATGAATATCTTAAATTCTGATCCCTTATACCAATCTGCGTAGACACAAACAATATCGTTTCAAGAGTGACAGAGAAATGCGTCTAATCTTCGTAAGGCCGATATAGATTTTGGTAAATCCGTCCGATCTACTAAAAGCAACATGAAATGGGTAGAACTTGACGCTTAAACTTGGGACCCTAAGTCACTCTCGGGCCCAGCTAATGGTTTTAATTAGTTTTGAAATAACGAGCCAATAAAATGTGCACGGCGAACAGCGAACAAACTTTTTACTTAACAAAGGCTGTTGTGTATTGAAGCCTTAAGACAATTGTCGCTTGTTTAAAATTTTCGTAAACTGGGGGAAATTTTTTTCTGGGTGTTTAGGGTGTCCTAGAATAGTTCGCCATGTGCCAGATTCATATAAAACACAAAAATATTATGACAAGTTTATACCGGGTACCCACGAAGCAAGCAAGCCTATTATTTTGTTGAGAAGTGTTACACGATTTTGAAATTTTAGTCGGATATATGATTGGATATGATGCAGATTTCTAAATTTTCAGATTTTATGTGGTACATCCGGTTTAACCGGAAGTGCCCCCAACTTTTCTATTTTAAATGAACACCCAATATATTTTTCTAAAAATCAATTCTACAGGCAATTCCAAGAAAAAATATTTACCACATGTTATACTTATCCGTAAAAATACAATATCCTGTTTTACCGGAAGTGCTACGAAAATTAACTTTCGGCAGCAATGAACTATATTAATTTAAATAAAAACCACTACCTTAAGTCTTAAATTTGAACGTAACATTTAGTTCATAAATTTTTTGTCATATATATTCTATCTCTAAACCTAATAGTTTTTAAGATATTAATAGTTAAACGCTATGCTGCCTTGAAAATAGCAAAGAAAATAGATTTTTTAGCATTTTACTATTAATAACTTAAAAACTATTAGGTTTAGAGATCGGCTAAAATTAACAAATAAGATTTTAAAAATTAGTGTTAAAAGTGTTTAATACATATTAAAGTTATTTATTGCTTAAAGTTTATTTCTGTGGCACTTCCGGTGAAAGCGGAAATTGTGTTTTAACGGTAATAGGATATAAGGTTTATAAATTATGTGAAAAAATCGAATTGGCCTTTTATTTTTAACAAATCAATAAAAATGGCGGTTTACATCACATTTTATAAAAAACTAACTAGGATAGGTATAAGATGTGTATAATTGATTTTTAGAAAAATATATAGGGTGTTTTATTTGAAATACCAAAGTTGAGAGCAATTCCGGTTAAATCGAATATGCCAAAATAATAACAGTATTTTTTTCACATATTTAAAAATCTATAGCCGCTTCCTCCTCCTTCTTTGTGGTTAATTTTTTGCACTAGATGCCCTAAAACTTTACCACATTCGTGCTGCCGTCATACTAGGCCAGAATCGCAAATCGCAATTGTGTCGCAATTTCTGTTTTAAAGTAGTTCTTTTAGTTGTAACTTGCTATTTAAGTTGGCTGTACTTGTGTTTAAAAGGGAATTGGAAACTATTGTTGTTTTTATCTACTTACAAGTAGCGTTTTAAAGGCTGTATAAAATTATTTATTCAAGCTAAATTTAAAATATGTTAAGCCCGGTCTTGTCGATTTTAATAGATTTGCCGATAGCCGATAGTTTTCTATTAAACAAACAAACTACATGTATATCTACTTTAAGCAGTCTAATGAAAACCACCGATTTACACAGGCAAATGTTTATCCTGAAGATACTAATTCGGAATCCAAATCATTTTAATATACATATCCATTAAATGTATATGCTTGTCAAGTGCAAACGGTCGTTTTGCCAAACAGGAACTAAGATGAACGAAGCAGCTGGCAGACAATTTCGATTTGATTAAAATTGGAGACGAATCAAATGGCGAACGTCACAACAAGGGCCTAAGCTTGATGGCTTATGAAAATTCCGCAAATAAATTATTTGGGGTTAAATTTGTGTTTGCGTACTTTGACAAGGCAGTGATTTATAGGAGATGTCGAGAAAGCTTTTGTGTAAATTTGTTTAGAAAATATGTAATTTTATTAAAATGTTTACAGAAGCAAAAATACAGGGTGTTTCCTAATTGCGGTATGAAAATTAAGGGGCACATTTCTAAACTAATTCTATGAAAAAAGTATTTTTAACATAGGTCCAAAAATTCGATGTTTCCAAGATACAGCCAAATATTTCTAATAAAAAAATACATTATTGACTTTTAGTTAATTTTTGTATTTTATTTAAATGAAACAGGTAAATATACAACTTTTTTGTTGTTACATATTTTTGTAGCTTGCTTGGTTTTATAAAAAAAAGAAATAAAACCCTCTTTTTTATTGGTAGGAGGACCTAAACCTTATACATTTTGTTGTTAGTATTATTCGTTTGGGTTCCGCTTGCGCCGCCACCGGATTTAATAAATTTAGTTAGGTTAGAGCTTAATAATTATGTTCTTAAAGGGATATTAAGGAGATTAATACCAGACACATTTAAAAAACCATCCGATATCTTGAAAACAATGCATGTCCGGACCTTTATATAAACTTTTATTGTATAGGGTGTTCTATTTTCGAATATTTTCGGAGTATCTCGAAAACGTCAAAATTTTAATATAAAACTTCTCAATCTTTTTTTTTTGTAAAAAACGACTGTAGTAAAAACAGTTCATCGCTATTGTGATCCATCTCTAAGCTACAAGTAGATTTTAAGGTAATTTTTACAACTTTCTTTAACTTGTTTGCTATTAAATCTTTAAATAGATTAATGTTATTAGTTGTTTTTGATATTTGGCAGTTCTTAAAAAAATTACCAAACTTATGCTTTTTCTTATGGAACATCCTGTATATTTTTATATGTTTATTAAGCTTTCTTTGGGGTTTCCACAAATTTATACTGTAAAGTAGGTATTTTCTAGTAGAAGAAGAATTTTGGACATTGTCTTTATTAATTTATTCACACAACGTTTTGGGCAGTACTATCTTTGTCCGTTTTCAACACTTTACAATGGACACAACCCGAAACATTGGGTAAATAAATTAAATAAAGACAATGGAAGTCCAAAAATTTTCTTTAACTAAATAATTATTGTCTACCTTATTTAAATGGGTAAATTTTATTTTAAACTTTATTGAAAATTTACATTGCCTATAAATCTGGGTTTTTATGGAAGGTCAGGACAGAAAATAACAAAATATGGTCTTTTAATACCTATTTTTTTTTTGTTCAACTTTCCCAATTTGAAAGTACACGAGTTTGGTAATTTTCCTAAAAACTGCCCAACATAGAAAATAATTAATAACACCACAATTTTCTACAGAAAAAACTATACAATAAATCTATCTAAAGTTCTATTTATAACTTTAATAGCAATTAAGTTAAAGAAAGTTGTAAAATGACAAAATCTATAAATCACCCTGTAGCTTCGAGATTTATCGCACAGTTGCTTTCTCAAAAAAGACTTCGAGACTCCTATATTAGATTTTTGATTCCCGGTAAAACCATCGAAAATAAAACACCCTGTTTTCGTTGACCTTGCAGGATATAGCGAAAACTTTTTTTTTAAACAAATTCAATCATGGCTAACTTGACTCATTTTGGAGATATAAGAGTGGTTTTCAAATTTTGTCAATTGGGCGAGGCACTTGTAACTAACTTGATATTACAGATAGAAAAAATATGTAAATAGAAAAGTTTTGAGAACTTTTCGTACAACTCAGTTGTGTCATTATATTTTTTTAATTGACTTTTATTTAAGAGTTATAACACAAAGTTGGGCTGTTAAACCTTGACGCGCTAATAAAAAGTTTATTTTTTCCTAATAAAACAATATACTTATATTTTTTTAATATTTAGGAAATATTATTTCATTCGTTAAATTATGTAACAGCTATTTCCAAAATTACTTGGCCAGGAAGTGTCCGCTGAATCTAGCTTTTAATAAATTTCTAAAAGAAATTAAGCTTTCGAAATATGCAAATGAAATAAAGGAATTTAAATTCAGCGAGACGTTTTTGAATTTAAGGCGTGACTCTATAGAACTCTTTAGTTACGCATGAAGACTTTCGAACGCTAGACGTAGATAAGTTTCTGCATAACTTTAATTGGGGTTAAAGGTAACGGGTTTAATTGAGGTGATAAAGTTGGCTGCCAGAAACAGTGACGTGGAACTCAAAAGGTATTTTTATTAAATTACTTTAAGATGTGTATAAGCAAATTAAGCAATTGCTTAGGGCATTAAGTTGTGGGGAGCACCATAAAAGTTTAAAAGAAAAAACATGCATTTTGTGTGTGTTTAAAAAGGGTTTAAAAGGGTTGCCTTTTAAAAATTACAGTTAGAAACACCAATGTCAAATCGACAAATTGTTATATTCATATTAGTTACTAAAACTTTGCGATTTTATTTTTATAACATCACTTAGAGTCACTAGGTTAATTAGCGTCTAATCATGGCCACCTAGATACAATGTTAAAAATAGCTCTAAAAAATCAAGTAGGCTTAAACACTTTGACTAAGAGAATTTAAAAATTTCAAAATTGAGGTGATTTTCGGTTAAACCGGAAGTGACTGGGAAGGAAAAAATATGAATAAACTTCCCTCTGCCTATAAAATTTACTTATATTGTGAACACCCTGTATAAGGGGTATGTAGGTTTTAATAATTTTAATATTTATTTAATTATTTTGGCATTAAAGAAATCACATCCAAAAAATTAAAACAAATAATCAAGAAAATAGTGCAAGGTTTTTGTCACCAAGCAATAACAGAGTCTAGGTTATATTATTTTATTCAGGGTCAACAACGTGCTAAGTCACCAAAATACTGAGTTTAACTTTGTATATATACCCAAACTGTACTAATAATGAGAGAGAAAAAGATTAGAAAAATATTAGATAAGAAGTAGGTAAAGTGATGTCAAGTATAAAGTTAAAGTTTTAGTTAAGCCCCGTACGGGCTACCTCTAGTGGGGGTATGCCCGTACTAAATTTAGTTAGTCAAATAAATTAAGTTGGTTTTTGAAAAATGCAAAGTTAGTTTTGATGGTCCACCGGTCTTATGGTCCCAAGAAGATAGTTCCATATGGTACATTTGCCCCAGTGACGTAAAGTGACCCTTATGTATCTCAAAATTATATGTCACAATATCAAGTCTAATTAATAATAATTCAAATACTATAGAAGATATGGCTCTTCTAATAGATTTGTTGACTCCCGGTATGTATATTTCGGATCCCATAATGTAACAGTGTTAAGATAAAAAAGTTTAAAAACCTCAGTTGCACCCATGATTGTAATTAAAAAACAACAAAAATTTATAAAAAGATTCTAGTCGCTTTAAAATGTTTTTATTTAAGCCCCTTACAACTTACATATTATAGACACATGAGGCCTTGAGTCTGTAATTCCAACGATTTATCTCTAATTAAAATTACTAAAGTATACAAGTTATAAATATAAAAATAATCTATAAGTAGCTCCATAAACTAAGCTATCGATACGGCCCAGGCCAGACACTACTCAGACCCATTAGAGCACATTAAGCGCTATTATTTATGCTCATGCCTTCCTTAATTTAGTTATTACATTGCATCTTTACGGCCGATAGGTTTTATTGACAAATTGCAGGTGGTCATAAAATATACGTGATAGCGTCTTGTTATTAATTATGGCAGCAGGAGCCCTGATCATAATTTAGTTTAATTTTAATTAGTAAAAGTATACGTTTTTATGTATAGGTATTAATCATTATATTTTTCTACGCCAATAAACAGTTTTTTTTCATATAAACCTACTTCACGACAATAATAAAAGTAACTAAAGAGTAAAAAATAGAAAATAAAAAAAAAGAAGGCAGGTGATCTCATATTATGGTATTAAAGAAGCATAAAAAGCTTTTGTTTATTTAGTTATTATGTTATTACCATTAGAGAATTATTGCACAGTGAAATAAGGCCAGGCACTAATAATACCGGCCTTATTTTGACATCTGAGCTTGCGCAGATGCATGGTAGGATAAGAATTCCCTTAATAAGTATAGTGCCCGGCTTTATTTATGTCGATTTTAGGTTGTGCCTTATTTTGGTCTTATTTTAACTTCGGAACTGTTCGTCTAACCGAACGGCTGCCGAGCACAAAATCGAAAAGTTTTTAGAAGTAAAAATACGTAAAACCTTGCTGTTTCAAATGTATTTCTGTATTTGTGTTAAACAAAACCCTACAACACAAAACAATAAAGAAAAACTACTAATATTTTTCCTTTTTTTTTTTTAGATTAATCGTACTGTCAACATGATTTGCAATAACTCTAAATTATGGGTACAAGCACTATTTAAATAAGGCCGGTATTAATAATTTCCGAGCTTAATAAGGGAACTTGCAATAATTCTCTATTAAGTTTAGCACATATGTTATTACCCAAATTCTACTTTTTAATTTTTTTTTCTTTCCAATAAGTTTTGTTATTGTTTTAAAGTCTGTTTAATTTAAAAAAAAATGTTTATTTTTTGCTTTCTAGTATATTATTTCTACTAAATGGGTAAACATACACTTAAAAACACAGATCATATTAAAAAGTGCAAGTAAGTGTAATTTGATTGGTTTAAAGCAAATTAAAAAAAAACTTAACTAACTAATGTGACAGTTTTGCATGATCGTCTGTAGCGTTTTCAACCAATTAAATTACACGTGCTTCTGATTTTTACTGCAGTCTAAAAAAACTACTAGTACCTCTTTTACTTTAGTGCCACAAGCTTATCGACTCTGAATGCGCTTCTTTATTATCGAGCATGTTCTCTACCTAAAGGCAGCTTTGCCGCACGAACAACGTACGGCAGAGCGAAAAAATGGGTCTAGTACTTTTCTCTCTCGCGATCCTGACATTTTTTTAATGGGACCACAGCGGAAGTACACTCGTTAAAAAAAAGGATTTTTAAAATCCGTTTACAAATGCCGGAGTAATCTCCTAAGTCGGTTAAAAATGATGTGAAGGATAATATTTTTGATTGTTATCATGAAGATGCAATACTCCATATGAGTACAATACAGGGTGGGTAATTAAATAAGGGTAGAGCTTAATATATTTTTTTCAAAATGTCATTCGTTTTTGAGTTCAATTTTTATTTTGTTTTTTTCGCCATGGTACATTTATTTTTTAACCAATCCAGTTGATATTATTTGGCACACAAATCGAGCTTTGCAGATTCTAAAATTTTAAGACAAAAGTACTTTTTTAATACCGCCAGAGGGCACTTTACCTAAAACTTAAAATATATTTACTTCATAACTTTTTTATTTTGACAGATATCGCAAAGCCGGGGCGCCATTCTATAGAAAATTAAAAAGATCTTTATTTTCAATTGATGTGTGATTTTTAAAAAGGTTTACTAAATATCTTTATTCTGGGGGAAAGCAAATATTATTTTGTTTAAATTTAAACTCTCAGAAAACAAATTAACCATAAAATAAAGGGAAGTTAAAAAAACAGGCAATTTTCATCAAAATAAATGGTAAATTTCAAAGAATTTATAGAAATTTATCACATCAAAGACAAACTCAACTTTCGTTACCCCGCATGTTTTATTGGCTTATTACCCCAAAAACTAATTAAAATCTCTGGGCGCAACTCCATTCTCTTTCCGAGTGATTTAGGCTTTTAGACAAGGGTCCTAAGTTTTCCTACTCGATACTTTCTACAGAAAGCTTTTAGAAGACTTTCGTGATTAAATTCTAGGAGAAGTGTTCTCTAGAAATTAGGACTAGTATAAAATAGGGAAGTTCTTGTAACTATACTGTTAAACAAACATTGAACTAACTTAACTTAAAACAATTTAAAACGATTTAATTATACAGGGTGTTTATTAAGAGCTTACCACTCAAGTTATCTGCGAAAAAAGACAGATTTGAGAAAGTCGACGAAACACGTCAAGATATTCATTGAGGGAAAATGTTTTTGACAAACAAATAAACGGTACCCCTTTAACACCTTAATTACCAGGGCCACCAACCCAAAAATTTTAAACTTAGAAAGGGGTCCAGTTCATCATTTAAAGCTCCTGACGAGTACTTTATAACCCTCGAATATAAAGTCAATATCTTGACCTGCTGCAACATGGCGGTACTTTAAATATTACCCGATTTCCTAAACTTATAAAGTTAGATATACATAATGTTGTATTTTCCTTAAGCTCTTTAAAAGGTCTTTTAAATGATGATATAATGTACAGGGTACTTCATTTAAAATATACACTTTTTATTTCATACTGTATATTATCACTAGTATCACAATTAAAAGACCTTTAAAACAGCTTTAAGAAAATTTAAAAAAAAGTACGTTTAAAATATTTAAAATAAAACAACTTTCAGTTATTTCCACATATATTTATTGTTTTTCACACCACAAATTATGTGTATGCGAACATGTTTCGACTGCTTAGGCAGTCATCATCAGCGCCAAAAACTAAAAATATAGAAAAACCTTGCCTATTTGTTGTAACGAAGTCAAGAGGGCAAAAAAGGATAAAAAGAAAAACGAAGACTGTAAAATTACTAATAAAACCACCATAAAAGGAGATAGAAGGGATTCCGTGGGGGCCAAAAACTCCGTTTAAAAAGATACAAACTGTATAAAAGTGATTTAAAATAAAGCTTACATGATAAGATTAAAAAACAAAAAAACATTTCAAGTGTTACGTACATACACACGTAACTACAGAAAAAAATTAAAATGAAAAGCGGTTAAAACATTCTAAAATAAAATAACATTTTAATTTCTTATAAAGGGATTTTTAAAAAAACAATAAACTCCTTGCTCTTAAAAAACTGTTAAACATATACAGGGTGTTTTCTAACAACGGTACGAAACTTCAAGGTGTGATTCCTTATGTTATTTTATGAAATAAAGTTTCCATAAACATATATCCGGAGTTGCTTCCTTATCTGAGATACAGGGCGTTAAAATTTAAGAAAAAAATCAGTTTTTTCTAAATATTTTTAATATGCTTAGGCCGATTTGGATAAAATTTAGTACATTTATTTAAAGTAATAAGGCGCTTATTAAGCCCTAACCAGATGGTTATTATTGGGTCCAGTGGCGTTTCAGTGGGCACCGCAACTTAGATTATTAGGAAAAAGAAGTACGCCACTGACATTTTTTATCGTTTTTATATTTTGTTTATAATTAAGCAATTAATAATACAAGTGTTTGGTCTGTTGGTTTTTTTGTATTTAGCTTCGTTTTCAAGAAAAAAGATTAAGGACAATTTACTTCCAAAAAGTATCCATAGACGACATGGTAAACAAACAAAAATAAAAAATAAACAATTATTTACTTTGATATAAATGAGCAGTCGTGTATTTTATTAGAACATCTTCTTTTTCTTATCTACCATGGTAAAAATTGTTTATTTTTAATTTTGTATTTTATTTTATGCTGTTAATGAATAATTTTTAGTATCACTTAAAGTGGCTTCAAAGCAACCCTTTAAACAGGTCCCATATCGCGAGGGGGGACAATTACCTGTCCCTCCATATGGCTCTACTCTAATTGGTACCTGCTAGTGTTCAATGAACTGAAAGTCAATAAGAACATATCGAGCTATCTTTTTTGTGAATAAAATTTCTATTTAACTGCATTAAAAAAATAATAATATATATTTTAGATGTTTTAATTTACCGTTAAATTTTACAGCCTGCAAAACACTTCGATAAAAGCTCGATAAAAACAAGTGCAAATGTTAATGAGAAAAATAAGTTTATACCCTTAAAAGAAAATTAATTGCTTTAGCCCTTCGAAAAGAGACGCAATTACCAAACGAAAGAAGTTAGTTTTATAACGAAAGAAGAATAACGGCTTTCCATTAGAATTGTTAATCTTGGTAATGACTTAATTACTAGGAAATATTTTAAGAAAACTTCTAATAACGCATTTAATGGGATGCAGCTTCATGTAATAAATTTTTCACGTCAATAAAAGCTATACGAAGGAAAATATTGGTAACAAAAAAATAATAAAAAAACCTAAATCTTACCAAGTTATCAATTTTTTTATGTTTTTATTATTTTTTAAGATTTATGAATATTTTTAAACGACTTCAAAAAGGAAAAGGTTCTCCATTCGCTTTTATGTATTTTTTGTGTATGTGATCGCGATTCCAGCGCGTGTTTGTAAATCGATTTAAAAATCCTTTTTTATTTGAAAGAGCACACTTTCGCCGTGGTCCCATAAGAAAACCAATTTAGGATCGCAATGAGAGAAAGGTACTAGGCCTATTTTTTTCTCTCTGCGATATTTTGTACGTGCGGCAAAGCTGCCTCTAGGTAGGAAATATGCTCAGATAATAAAGAAAAAAAAGGGGCGCATTCAGAATCGACAATTTTGGGGTAAAATTTACTCTTTTCACCAAACTTAAACGGGTTGCTAGTAGTGTTTTTGGTGTATGTCCACTAATTTAAAAGTAATAGTAATAAACTAAAAAGCGAAAAATATACATTAAAAAAAGTTTAAACCGACTTTAAAGAAATTAATAAAACTCAATTAAAAATTAGGAATAAACAAAAATGAACAATAGTTATATCACCCGCCATATGTGCTAAACTACTCAATCTTAATAACTAAATAAACAAAAGCTTCTTATACTTTAATACTAAATGTTTTTACCTTACTTATTTTTTTCTTTTTTATTATTTTAATTTTTAAGTAAGTTGTATTAATTTGTTTTAAGTCGGTTTATGACTAAAGGGCCCCACAGACTACGGTCTTATACGACATACTTGCACGACGTACATGTCGGTTCGTATAAAAATAAAAGTAAAACGGAAGTGTGTGGCCGTTTCGGACTGTCGCACAAGCCGATGAAAGTATTTTGATTTTGTTGATATAGGTCCGTATGCTTGTACGACCGACATGTACGTTGTGCAAAAATGTCGTATAAGACCGTAGTCTGTGGGGCCCTAAACTACCAATTACAGTAAGAAGCGCAATAAAATTCAAACATTTTATAGTTTGATACTGACATCTCACAATCATGGATTGCAATCCCGCAAAAACGGGAGTGTAGATTTCCGCGAAAACCTGCTGCTCTTATTAATCTGCTGAATCATGCACTTTTGTAGGTGCGAATCCGCGGATCCCAAAAATTAGCGCTAAAACTTTCTTAAAAATAAAATACAATAAAAAATTTATGAGAAAATTTTGAAAAAGAAAATGGCTTTATTTGAGTCCGATGGTATCAGAGAAGAGTACTTAACGCTAGGCTAAAATATATCCTGACGATTCAACCCCGAGCGCAGAATCCGAAAAAGCATTTTGCCAACAGAATAAATTTGCAGTTCACTCAGAAGCAGTCTCGGAAAAATAAAACTTATTTGTTCCTTAAGAGCGTATTTTTAAAAGTTATTACAATAAGCTAGTCGTAGTAGTAACATTTAGATTGTGATTTATATATTAGTCATTAAATGAATAAATATTATTAAATTTAAAATATGAAATGTTCTCAGAAATAAGGGTAAATTAATAATTTTTTGAAACGCAAATTTTATTAAAGACCCATTACTACTGAGTTAACTGAGTACCTGAACTTGCTTATTTCAAATTTATTAAAGAACAAAAAAAATGTGTTATAATATAAAAATAAAAGTTATTAAAAACAAAAGTTGTAGTTTAAATTTTATTTTAAACACAATTTCAGAAATGCGGAATTCTGCGAGATACCACGCGGGATCGATCGACCCCGCGCGATTATTGTGTTGCATGATTGAAATCCCTATTTAAAATAATATTAAGGTAAAATAAGAGTTATAGGAAAGCCTTTTTTATCTTAGTGCTGTACAGAAAAAAATGAGAGAAAAGCTTGGAACCCGCAGAAGGTCTGTTCGGAAACTCGGCGTAATACAGAGAATTCGGAGCTGTTGTTGGTATATTTAGTCGGTAAATTAGCTAAATAAAACCGGCTTATGGCGCATGAAAGCGTTAATATTTCTTGGCCACCATTAAGTCAATAGATTACCAAATCATTATATATAATAAAACTAAGTTGATAAAATGTGCGTGCCGATAAAACTTGAAAAGGAGTCCAGATACGATAAAGGGACTTATATAGTGTAATAGCCCTTTATCCCCCTCGAACAAGAAAGTTCCCGTTTTACCCTAAAGGGCGTATTTTTAAAGATATAAGGACTCTTCCAACCCTTCAACTTGGAAATTAAGTGTAGTGGCGCCATCTGTTGTCGAGTATTTGAACTTCATTCAGAACAACGGTTATTTGGGTCTCATATCAAATCCCGAGCGAAGCCGGGAATCATAGCTAGTATTTTTATATAAACAAAATTTCTCTGCAACACCGAGAAGTTAGCTAAATTTTTATTTGTTTATTTTAAAACTTATATTTTTATAAGCAAATATTTTTTACGTAAATTTTCTTTTTTCTTTTTCTCCACTATTTCTTAAAACACAATCCAATTTTCATCAAGATCGAGTAATTATTTGCTGATAAACAACATAAATGTATTTTATTTCTTCCTGTTTTGGTACAGGTAGACAAACAAGCCAAAGGGCCGAAGCTAGATGAGCAGCTTCTTGGTGGTAAACATATGATTTTTATTATTTAGGGCGGACGTTCACCGGTGTAACCTTAAAAACGTCATTACAAGATTATTGTGCTAAAGTTAGCTTGTATAAGGTTTACGATTTATTGCTAGTTTAGTTTATGTTTATTGTTTTTATTAATTAAATTTTTATAGGAAAAGATTCTAAAAATCCTACTTGAATTTTTTCAGGTCCGTGTAACATCAGGTACGAAGAAGTAAAGCTACCAAAATATGTTAATAATAATAATATAATAATAATAATATTGCTTTATTGTCCAAGAATAATCTTTTGACAAAGCAGAATAAAATTAATATATTAACAATAATAATAATATTAATAATAATAAGATACATGCTTTATGTAATGATACGACTAATTAAAATCATCATCAAAGTATTATCTTAATACATAATACGCTTTACTTAATAACAAGATTTGAACAGATAGTTTAAATTTTTTAAAAATTTTAATTTTTTTAATATCAGTGGGCAAATGATTATAAATTTTTTTGAGTCATAAATTAAAGATTTTTTTGTTAATGATGAATTTGGATTCGGAAGAATTATTAGGACTTTTTAAACAATTTTTTTTAAAAAATTAAACATACTGTTTCTAAAATATAAATAGAGGTAAGAGTTAAAATTTTCTTTGACTTAAACAATGGTTTACACGAATCTTTTGTCTTTGCTTTGCAGATATATCAAACTGCTCTTTTTGTAATACAAATACTGAATTTAATAAATATTGATACGAGTTTCCCCAAAAACAAATTTCATATCTTATGATAGAATCAATTAAAGAAAAATAAATAGATTTTAAAACTAAAAAATCTTCTAATTCTTTATAGAGTTTTCTAATACTATAACAATTAGATGCTAGTTTATTACATAGTTTTTCTATATGATCCTTAAAATTTAGTTTACCATCGACCAAAAGGCCTAGAAATTTAGTACTAAAAGAATATTTAACAATTTGATCATTTATATATAATAATATGTTATTAAGAGTACATTTAAATGTTGGGATATTAGTTTTATTAATATTAAAAGTAAGCAAATTAGAATCACACCAGGATTTAATTTTTAAAATATCATTATTAATTGAATCGTATAATACATTTTTATTTTTGTTGTTCCATTAAATAGTGGTGTCATCAGCAAACATAGTAAATTGGCCTTTTTTATCGATAAAAGCTAAATCATTTATATATAACAAATAGATATATTAAAATCGAAAAGTCGATTTTTAGTGGCTTGCTTAAGAAATTTTAACTCAATTAAAAATTAAACCTTCACATAAATAATGTTACCCATTTAAGAATACAAATTTTTATGACACAATATCTTGAAATAAAATAAAAACGAAACAAATCGAACTCATGGGAAAAATGCCGTAAAAACTTCCGGGAAAACTTCCCTTTGCTAAACTTTACCGTTAAAACTTGGGTAAACTTTATAAAGCCTCCAGTATGAAAAGTCATGTATAAGTTGGAAATATTTATATAGAATTCCCAGCTGTGTTTTGTTCCTTCCCAACCGTGAATTACAAAAGTAAACATTTGGCAGGATTATTCCTGTGTTTAGAGTTTTGCTTTAACTTAGTTTATCCTAATTGGGTGGAGGTTAATTATATTTGCTGTTTATTGTTGTAATTTAGAGACTTTGTACTTGAGAAATTAAAAAGAGAATTAGGCAAGAAAGGTATAATTTGTTGCCAAAATTACAAAAACATATTAATACATTTTTTTTAAATCGGGTAATGACCTAGTATGTAAAACGCTGGGTCGTTGGGCGCACAACCGACGTTAGGTGGGTTCGAATTCTACAGCGGCCAAATACTTATCTATAGGTTTGGTCAGAAATTTAGTGGTTAGCTCGACAATAGACTGACAAAGTGCAGAATGTATCGACGCTAAAAGCCACCAAAGGGACTAAGGCGCCGAAAACACTTTCCCGTGTTCTGCGCAACCGTAGATATGCAAACGCCAATCAATTGGTAGGTTCGATAGTCCCCCTGGGTGAGGAAGTTGTCTTAAGTTGTCGCAACATAGGATCGTGGTTCGAAATCTACGTTAAGCTTTAGGTCCCGCCTGGCCTGACATCACCTAGACGTAAAAAGAGTATGGATTATCCCGGACTCTTTTCAAAGGTCTAAGGTCTATTTCTGTGTTTGATTTTACTTAATTTATCCTAATTGGGTGGAGGTTAATTATATTTGCTGTTTATTGTTGTAATTTAGAGACTTTGTACTTGAGAAATTAAAAAGAGAATTAGGCAAGAAAGGTATAATTTGTTGCCAAAATTACAAAAACATATTAATACATTTTTTTAAATCGGGTAATGACCTAGTATGTAAAACGCTGGGTCGTTGGGCGCACAACCGACGTTAGGTGGGTTCGAATTCTACAGCGGCCAAATACTTATCTATAGGTTTGGTCAGAAATTTAGTGGTTAGCTCGACAATAGACTGACAAAGTGCAGAATGTATCGACGCTAAAAGCCACCAAAGGGACTAAGGCGCCGAAACACTCATCAATTTTAGGCGTTTAAACAATTATAACCGCGGTAATAATTGGTGACAACTTTGACGTATATTACATTGTTCAAACGTCACAAAGAGCATGGACAAGGGGAGAGAAACAGTTTAGTCAGCGCACAATAAGCTGAACGGCTTCA
The DNA here is from genome assembly GCA_014170235.1 of Listronotus bonariensis. Lineage (NCBI taxonomy): Eukaryota > Metazoa > Arthropoda > Insecta > Coleoptera > Curculionidae > Listronotus > Listronotus bonariensis. Next base: position 62,487 of record JACEGR010004063.1, read on the forward strand.
GTGCATGGGTTATCCCGGCCCTATTTTAAAGTCTAAGGTTTTTCCTGTGTTTAGAGTTTTACTTAAAAAATAAACATGTCCAATACTCTAAGAGTAATGGCTTGTCTAATAAATTCGTTGACACCCGGTAGGACAACTTCGTTATTTTAAATAAAATTAAACTTAAAAAATAAAAAATATATACAGATATTTTTCTATATTCTTGAAGTTTAATTTTCTCAAAAAAAGCCCAAGCAATGGTTATTTATTATATTACTGCAACTGTTATTATTTCAGCAATTTGAAACAACTAAAAAATAACAAAAACCGTTTTTTTTGTAAACCTTTGACTTTCTGTGAATTATTTATATTACCTTTATTTTGTAATAAAAGTTTTTAAAAAGAAAAAATTACAATTATTAATGAATAAAAAAACCTTATTTTTTATTGTTTTGTACTTACCGGGCCGAATTGTTCGAAGTAGTTCTTGACGTCTTCCAATGTCGTGGGGGCCGAAAGACCACCCACAAATATTTTTTCGTCCTGGTTACCATCTGCAAAAAAATAAAAATTATAATTAAAAAAATCGATTAATAAAGGTATTGATAATAAGAAAATTATATTACATTATTTATAGTTTTTTGCAATACCAACTTTACGTCCCGTCAGATATGACATTAATATGTCATATACAAGGGTGTTACAAATTCTGGGGGCACCATTATAATCACGAAGATAGTAAGAGATAAATTGGGGAAAGTTAGGACATTTTATGCTTAACAATTTTTCATTTCAAAAAATTTATTATTTGCAGACGTTTCTAAATTATCCGAACAACAACCAACATTTTTTAAGACAGTTTTAATTATTTTTTAAAGTTTATTTAAATAGACATCATTGCCACTTTTTCTTTTCTATAAAACGATGTCATTAAATTTAAGAAACGACTTTTCGTCTCTGAACCACCATAATCAACTTTTTTTTTTTTTTAAATAGGCGAAACAGTTGGTTTTAAAGCCTTATCATCTTGTATTTTTATTCTACATCCAACGACATATCACACTTGCATTTTTTTGGTATTCATTATTTTTTCCACTAGTGTATAGTCACTGCGTCAGGGGGGTCGTGCCTGCCCCTATGTGTTACCAGTCCCCCAAAAAAATGTACCTATATGGTATATGTGTACAAATAACGTTTTAGTGGCGTCCGGACCCCTCCCAGGGTATTGTTAAGCCCCCAGGCCCCCTTTATGTTCAATAGCTAGTTACGCCTATGCATATAGGGAAGCGGCGCTTTAACCCAGCCTGGCGTTATAAACATTCGTGATAGACTCGTCAAAAGGAACACCTCTAAAAAGGTTTTTAAAGTGTTTTTATGATGAAGTCAATTTTATTATTGGCCCAGTGACTAGTAGTTTTAAATTATTATTTTTAAAAAAGATAAAAAAGCCGAAAACTAACTTCATTTTTCCGAGCACACATACTTACAAAATCATATAAAACCCTACAACAGTATTCGCCTTCGCAGAAAAGTAATTCGAAGGCAATAAAGGCCATAATATACATTATTAGAAAGAGATAGAACCAGAAAAGCCAACGTTTGAGACGGAAAGACGTATTTATTATTGAATAAGTGCGCGATGAAAAGAAATACATCGGTAATGAAATAAAAATGTTGGAGGGATGAGGCGAGCGAGCAAATGTGATTTACACAAATGGTGCCCGAGAAAACTCACGAGATTGAAACAAAATTCGGAAAAAGGTTTGCGAAACTGTTTTTCTCTGTATGTATATGCCCGAAAGGCCCTTTTTGCAGAAGTTATGAAGAAAAACGAATAAATAGATTTGGGAACTACTTTTTGCTGATTTTGGATTTAATATAAACGAAAACAATGGTTCGTGATGTGACCTGTGTATAAATAAAATGCTGAGGTTAGCGCAAAACTTTGTGTTATTAAATGCTGAACTAAACAAAATTAAAGTGTATGAAAATTGTTTAAAATTTGCAAAAAAAAATTATACAAGAAAAATAAAACCAAATTTTTTTTTGTTATTTGTTCTAATAATTTTAAGGAAATACATCGGTAATGGAATAGGATGAGGCGAGCAGGCAAATGTTTTTATACAAATGGTGCCCAAGAAAACTCACGAGTTTACAAAGTTTGGAAAAAGGTTTGTGAATCTTTTTTACCATGTATACTAAGTGATTAAAATAATTTTAGATACCTATATGTTCCTCACAAATTGCATTTAACTAAAACTAAAAGTATTGCTTATAGTTCATTCCTAATGTTTTTTGGCGTTGCTGTAGTACTTTTATTAATTGATTACTTTAAAAAAATGAGTCTATTTGTTTAGTATTTCAATTGTTTAACTTTAATTTTACGTGGCCAGTATGCCACATTTCTATTGTTTCCCTGGTGGTTTTGTGTATTTAATTTTTATCAAATTCTCCATGTGGAGAGACAACACATTTAAATGAAATTATTTTTGTGTGTGCTTAAGTGATTGGTATGTGGCATGAATGATATTAGGGGGATAAAAATTACATTATTTTTTAAATAGAAATTCGTTTTAAAATTGTTTGTTGTGTTACAAATTAAATATTCTTTTTTTTTAATATAATCAAAGAATGTATTTGTGTATGAACACTTTTTTAAACATACGAAGAGTATTTTAAAATTGGTTAAATTTGGCCTTTGCTTTTAATTACGAATGAAATTTAAATATGACCAATATTTTTAGATGCAAAACCAAACGAATAGCCCTAGTTTCAACTCCATTTTATTATTTTTGAAATAGAGTCTAAAGGCCAAATATAATGGTACAGCATATGTAACCATTGTTTTCATTTAGCTATTATCGTCAATATAATATACAGGGTTCCCCATATCAAGTTACCCATTTTAATATTTAAATTTAAATTGTTTAAATTTACCAAAAACTTTTCATTATACTAAATTACAGCTAACTCTTTGGGATTAATGATAACTTATAAATATTTGACTAATTTAATTCTAACTTTTAAAAATCACCTCTTACGATCTCCACCAACTTCAACACATTTTCAATATTAGATGAAAAGTGGTTAATTACACGGAGTAGAAAACCTTTCTTTTATTCCTTCAACTTTACGAATTTTCACTTTAAGTTTCTTAATTGTAACTAGACGATTCGCAAACACTTTAGCTTTGAAATAGCCTCACAGAAAAAAATCTGGTGCCGTTAAAATATTATCCCAAGCAGCAAGCTGACGTCTTATTGACGTCTCTTTTTTGTCATTTTTGCTCATATTTGGTCAACAAAGACGTCATAGGATGACGACAAAATGACGATAAAATGACCTGCCTAAGTCACAGACAAAAGACGTCCCGCTAATGACGTCATATTGACGTCTTTAAGATGACGAAAAATTGACGCATATACTTTTTTTTCAAAACCTAAAATGAGACGATATTTAATTTAGTAAAAAAACTCCTTACTGCTGGCAATTGCACTGCAAGGTCGCATCTCTTGGGACACTGTCCAACCTGGAGATGCAGATTTTTACAGTAGCCAAAGGTATTTCTTTCAAAGATAATTGAGATCAATAACCGTAGACCGGTCTCGAACTATTTAAGTTCTCATCGGTACCATGTAGGCGATAACGATAACAACAAGATTCAAAAAATTGCTATAAGAAGCGAAGATGTTGAATAAACGTAGTAGTTTATTGTCCATTGCGCCATCTATCGGTGGAGTTTTTTTCCTAGTTCAATTTTGTAAAATTATTCGTCTTATTTTTCTGTCATATGATAAAATAAATAAAGTTAACTCATATATTATTAACGAAGGCTTATTAAAATCAGATAATCAATAATACACTTAATTAAACACAAAAATGTCATATCTTAATCAATATATTCCCAGAATCCCACTCACACTTGCAGGATTTGCACAATTATTACAGATGTAAAGGTAAATATTTGTATTTTGATAAGATACTGTGTTTCAGACTTAAGTACTCTCAAAATCCTTTTCAAGATCTCAAAAAAAAGCGTGGATCCCTGAAAAATGTACTGATAAAATGCATGTTTCATCATATTGATGAGATGTTGTAAATAAAATATACGCTGGGATTTAATCTGAATTTTTTAACACTATGTATATATTTATACCAAAAAAAAAATAATTCAAATATTAAAATGGGTAGCCTATCATGGGGAACCCTGAACAATATACTTTTTTAAAATATATTTCTCCGGCACTGCCTAACGTCCCCAAAACTTAACTCTTAAAAATATTATCGACTAAAGTGGAAAAAGTTTTATCTTGGTAGTAAGCTGGAAAACAGGCGAAGGTAGAAATTAAGAGGGTGAAAAATATCGCCGAGAATTAAATTCAGCTTCATGGGCAAGAATTTAAAATTTATTTTCAAATGTGAGCGAATTAAAAGTTTCAACTTTTAGGAATAGGACTTTAGATTTATCTGAGGGTTTTTCCAGAGGATATTGGAAAAATGAAGAGCCCGCTTTTAAAAAGTAACTTTATGTTACAATTTTTAATCTAAAAGTTTTTTTTCAATTTATTTTTACAAATATACGCTTTTTGCAAATATTGTTGTATTAACCTACTAGGTCATGCCACAATAGGCCTTTAGCCATGTATACCTAAGATTGGATTTTATTTCTTTTCTTTAAATTTCCCGGAAATTGCAAGATTTTTTGTAATAATGCCAAAATTTGCATTTTTGTAGAAATGCCCGCGAAATTATTTAAAACGCCTCATAGACCAATGACGTAGTGGGAGTGTATCTACGTCACAAAAGATACAAGCTACGACATCCCTTTTCTATTGTTTTTCCTTTGTTGGCATATTTATTTAACGTGGCGCTTTTCACATAAGCACTGGCAACATTGTGAAGTTGTTTGAACTCGCAAGTGTCGAATTTAAGATAATTTTTACGCAGACAGAAGCTTAAACAGACAACTTAGAAAACAACCGCTGGATCACCTTTTTCCATATAATTGTTATTTTTTTCCAAATTTTTTGTAATTTTAACACATGAAATTAAGAGATATTTTTATTTTAACCCATTAACGCCTAGAAAAACCTTTTAAAAAATGTAAATTACTTAATGTAATAATTTAATTTGAAATAAATACAGTAAAAATTAGGATAATTAAATATATATATATATATATAAATATATAAATATATCAAACATTCTAAAAGTAGGTAGTCATTTGTGGGCCCTATATCCAGTAATATAAAGTACATAAATAAAATTTTTAAATATGAACCTTTTGCTGGCATCATATGGCTGTAGACGTTAATGGGTTAAAGTTTATTTAAATGACAGGTAAACTAAATTAAATTACCCAAATATTCGACATAGTTGTCAATAATAAAAACAAAATAATAAAAAAGCACAATAAATGTCACAAAGGCTTGTTTTTTCTACCTATAGAGAAACCCAATCAAGTGACATTGATTGGCGGTCAGCTCTACATCGTACTGTGCTTTGATCGACAGGGGTGGCAACAGAGTGTATTCCAAATAATCAAATCAATATTTACTCTCAAAAGATAGAATAGAAAGCAATAAAAAGCTATTATTATCAATAAAAAATTGTATAACATCTGTTAAGAATTAGGATATATCGTCAGGCAAGCAATTTAAAATTGGGTTTAAATGGAGTGGTCGATTACTTTAAAAATTTATTGTATTAATCAGTATTAATGAAACAGCTACCAATTTTTGCTATGGCATTATTTAAAAAAACAGTCTATTATAATTGAACTTTTTTAGAATAACTAATTTTGAAAGCCTTTCGTTAAAACCTTATTCGAAGGTTTAATAAAATAAAAATTAAGTCAGCTAGGAACACGTTATGAAGGTATAAAATGCTTGTATTAATTTAGTTATTAGTATGGCCTTAACTATGTTATCCTATACCTATCCCTATTGGTTTTCGAGATAAAAAATAATTTGTGTTAAATGTGGTCCAAAACATGGCCCTAATTAAACTTAAGTAAATTGGTGCTCTTAATTCATAAAAAGTTGAGGTTTTGATGGTAGTTTAGACAGACACAGTGTATTTAATTTACACCGAGAAATCGACTCCATACCGTACAGGGCGTTCTGAAATTAGTATTATTTCCGTTATTCTTAAAGGTCAAAGATCATTTTTTTTCAAATGAAACCTGTATATTACTCAATAAAATAAAAGATGAGAAAGAACGCTTTAAGATGACATATCATGTTCCTATACCTAAATCATAAGAGTTTCCTTAATAAAGCCGCTTTTTTGTAAAAATATTTTTAAAGAATTCATTTTAAGTAACCATGGAAATATTAAACTTATAACAGTTTGGTAACTTTTATAAGTTACTTATAAACAGATATTGACGGTGTTGTGAATATTTAAATAAATGGCGACAGGTATTTTTGTTTAAATTATTATAATAGGATGGCATGGAGAAGCAAGATGGGGTAGTCAAAATTATTCCGTATATCTAAAATGAGAATATTATTTCTTTTTGGATTTTATTTATTTGGGGGTTTTTACAGCTTTTTTAAGAATAACGAAAACTACTAACGCTCGACTGAGAGAATTGTGGTCCGAAAAATCCATACGCATAGTAAAAAAGTAAAACTGTCGTGGATGCGAAAATAAGGCATTGTAAAGCAGAAAGATAATTTTTTGCGCAACAGACATAATACAGAAAAGTTTTTGCTCTTTACTTAGTTCCTAATAAAACACATAAAAAAATATGCTAAACAGAAAAACTAGCTACCCGCACTATGGGACGAGATGGGGCAAAACCCTTTTTTTTTTATTTTAACTTTTTTTCTAAATTGGAAAATTAAATCTTTTTTTTTTCGTGACGGGAAAAAATTGACATTGTATCACTGTTAACAGGTACTACAATCTAACTTTTCCTAAAATTACTTTTTTTCCGTGGAAAAAAGTTAGTACTTTTTCCCGGACATACATACACGTAAGCAAAGGTAACTATTTAATTTTCGAATAATTTATTATAAAGAACTTACATTTCCCTTATATTGTGAGTCCACTCACCACTTTTTAACTTCATAATATTCTAAATAACTTCTAAATGATCGCTTTTAGTTTCAACGTTTTAATTTTTAATGCGTCAAATTACAAAATTACATTGACAGATACTAAATAATTTCCTTAAGGGTTTCCATAGTAATGCAAAGTCTGTGTTTTTGTGTTTACAATATACCAGTCGAACAGTTTGAAACTTAAAATTTTACATGATTAATTTCAGACTTTATTATTGTTTTTTTCAATAATAAGTCGTTGTTTTTTCCTATCACAAAAAAAAATCTGTATTATACGCGGGAAAAATTATTATTTTTAGCTCTCGGCTTATTGTTAGACAACACAACCTCGACCTTAAATCTAAAGTTTTGTCCCTTGTATAATAAATAACTATTAATGGCACCAAATGTTTAAAGAGTAATAAATAGTTGTTAAATTAAAACCGAATGTGACTCCCCACTAACAATTTAAGACGCCTTTAGTCGCCTTTACTAAGAATCACACGAAATTTAACGTTGCCTTTAGTAGAAAAGTAAGCTGTTCTTCCGACCAATTAAATTAACGTCGTAATGATTAAAACATTAACGTTGCACCGGAAACGGTTGTCCTATAAACGTCTATACGTCGTTTTCTAAGCTATGGTCTTTAGGTTACTTATTTTGGGAGAGAAGCTAACGACGCTTTACCGCTGCCTGAAAGCTACTTCCATCGTTGCATTTTACAACGTTGACGATTGGTTTTAGCAACCTACCAACGGTTACGGGCCATTTTGATCGAAGGATCGACCTTTACTTGATAGATGGCGTTAACATTGGTCTAATCTTAGTAACAAATATGGTTTTGATCACGACTACCTGCCGCCATTAAAAAATGTGAAACTAGAAACAAAATCTAGGCAGCCATTTTGACTTTTTAATGTGGAATAAAAAAAAGAACATAATTCTAATAATTTATTGATGTTTTCATGATTCTGTTGAAGGAAAAGGTTATTATAGATATAGCTATTATTTTTAAACATAATTTATTTCGTTTTTAATACTTTTAATGATTTTCCAAAATTGAAAAAATTATATTGTCTTATGTAAAACTGCTTATTTTAATGGCGCGCTTGTTTTTTCTTATATTTTTGCCATATATTTATCAGTGAACTGCAGTTTGTTTTAAAATTTGGATGATTTGCGAATAAATTTAGGCGATTTAATTATCCAGTTCATGACAAAATATTTAATAAAAACAACTTCTTTACTACTCTGCCATGATTTACTAGAAGTTGCCAAAATTATATTTTAGTAGACAAAAAGTACCAATTTTTAATAATAAAGTTTTCCTGCAGATGGCTTTAGCCAAACAAGTGCCGAACAAGTTGTTTTCAACCAAGGTTAATTTATATTTATAAGGTTGCGACATATCCTCAACTTTTAGGCGGTTCGAGGTCGGGGACGCAAGGAAGGGCACTCCACGGAGAAAAGTTGGCAAGACTGGGTAAAATCAAAGCTGATGATCAATCCAGTGGCGTCTAGAATTTGCGCATATCATTTTGCATTGTTTTGGTAGTGATATTCGTTGAAAGATGTAATTCCAAATGTTTTTATTTAAAGTAAAAGAATTTACAACTTAATAATAATTTAAAATTGTTGTAGAAACGGTTGTTCTATTAATACAATAAACAATATGGCCGAATGTCGTGACCTTATATAGACCGACTTTGGTTATCAACGTTTTTACCCACTTGCAGTAGTTACATTTGCAACGTCCGGACGACCCCACCAAATCCATCCACCAAATTGGTGCAAAACAGAGTCGCTATGTAGGAAATTACAAAGTAATAACGCAACGTTGCGTTGCATTTGGCGACGTTGCGCCATCCCAACGTAATTGTTAGTTGGGTCTTCTAAAGTATAAATTTTGCTTCTACTTTTTTCAAATCTTAAGTATGAAAGTACTTCCATCTTTCCACACCAATACTAAACTTTTAACAGCTGGTTAAATTTCATTCAATTTTATTGTTGTTTTTTTTAATAAAAAAGAAACCAGCTACAACTTCTCAACAAAACAGCCTATATATTCTGCAGGAAACGAGGATCCAGCTCAATCAAAAACAAAGGATTCAATGGCTTAAAAACAACTGCATGGCCGCCCTTCACACATCGGGCTTATTCAATCTCTTTTTTGGCTTTTCTGTTTTTAGAAAAGGGTCGAAAAGGCCTAACTGACGTGATCGGCAGTAACGTGTATTTTAATGGGACCTAAATAAACATCAAATAACCAGTGATTTAAAGTAACTTGGGAATTTTAAAATGTGTAAAAGTATTGATTTAACTCATTCGTAAACGTTTTAAAAAATATGGTTGTTTAGAAACCGAATACCCTAATCTGATTTTTGTTGAACATAAGGAACAAATTAACAATTTTCTGGTAATAATTTTTTTTTAAACAAACATGCAGTTAAAAGCGTATATCTACAACCATGTACAGGGTGTCCAGTTTTCGTGTGTTTTCATATACCAGCTCCCTTACTATAAAAGATAGAAAGATGGGGTTTGCGGCTTACTGTCCTATTTTTTATGAAACTTACATTGCCGCAAACGAAATTTTCATAGCCCCCTTTGTTTCTGACATACAGGGCGATTTTGAAAATTTGTCATTTTGACAGTCCCCTGTATCTCGATTATTTGGTAACTTTTCAATAAAGTGAAAATGGATTGTTATAGAGTTTTTACGTAGAGATTCATTGGCGTAGGTAGTTTTTTCTAAAAAGTTTTGTTTTGAGTTACGACCCAAACTTATGTTTTTTAAATGGGACACCCTATATATTATTTTTTTATCTTTTTCGCTCTTTTACGCTTTTCAAAAATATATAATAGTCCATATTTATTTTTTTAAAAAAGGAAAATTTTTACATTTTTTGTAAAAATTTATCATTTTCGTATAGAAGGCTATGCCCGCAAATCAAAACAAAATTAACAACATCATTTTTATTATAACAACTCTATATTAATACATAATAACTAAGCAACATTAAAGAAAATAACATATTAATTTATTTTTATTTAGTTTAATTACAAAAATTGCTCGAATTGGGCTCCGTTGTGTTCCAAACATTTTTGACATACTTTTTCAATTTTTCGCAATCCATTTAATAAAGTAATAGGCCTACCCTGCAAAAGCCTAAACGCTTGATGTGTAGCTTCTCGAAGTTGATCAATATTGTGGTATTGCCTCATATATATTTGATTTTTCATATATCCCCATAAAAAAATCCAAAACAGAAAGATCTGGGGATCTTGGGGGCCACCTGACTGGTCCATTCGTACCAATCCATTTATCTGGAAATGTTGTGTCTAAATATTCTCTCACTATTTGAGCATTGTGACTTGGAGCGCCATCTTGCTGGTAATAAATATTATTTAGATCGGCCAAAGGAACATCCTCTAATATTTCCATTAGTGTATCTTGCATTATTTCTAGATGTCTATTTCCGGTTAGCGTTCCTTCATAGATAAAATACTTAATTTTAGGACCAAAAATAAAGCATGACACGCTAAATCCAAACCGACCTTGACGTTCTCGAGGAAATGTTACATATTGGTTCGTTTGGGACCAGTACCTTGAATTGTTTCGGTTTAGAATACCAGAACTAGTAAAATAAGCCTCGTCTGACCACACCACCTTTCTTTCAAAATTTGCATTTTCCTGCAACATTTGTAGGTACCAATTGCAAAAAACTACCCTACGTTCTGCATCACCGGGATGCAAATGCTGGACAAGATGGTATTTGTATGGTCTAAACTTATGTTTCTTTAGTACTAACTGAGTTTTTGATTTTTTAACCCCAACTTCGTCATATATTTTTCTGCATGATATGGATGGTTGTACCGCGACAGAAGCCAAAACATTTATTTCATTTTCTTCCCTGTTTTCCTTGTTGTAAAAATTAGGCCTGGGTTTTTAAAAGATCCGTGTTCAATGAGATTGGCTTTGATATTATGAAATATTCTTTTATCGGGTTGATGTCTTTCTGGATACCTACGAAATAATTAGATATGTAACAACAAGCTAGATAGATAGATAATGATTAAGATTTTTATATTTGTTATGAATATTAATGTTACATATCAATTTTTTTGTTAATGCTGAATATTACCAATGTCAAAATCTATTCAAATCATCCGATATGCTCACATTATAATAAAAAACATCCTATAATATATCATTGTTGAGAAGGCTACTTCTTAACCTATAGGCATATAATATACTGTTAAACCTTACCGATTAAAATAAAGCTCCGAGGCTGCGTTGGCGTCTTCATTAGCTTGGATAAAACAAACATACATATCGTGTTTTTCATAATTCTCATATCTATTATTTTCTGCCATGTTAAACAATTTTTCACAAAAATAATAAAGTAAACTTCCACATAACAAAAATCCAAATCAAACAAATAACAGTACTATTTGACAACAATAACAATCCATAATGGCGCATTTACAGAATTTTGTTTTTGTCATGGCTATCCGTGATTGACCATCGGAAAATGATAAATTTTACAAAAATGTTAAAATTTTCCATTTAAAAAAAAAAATAAATATGGACTATTATATATTTTTGAAAAGCCTGTAAAAGGGGGAATAAGATAAAAAAATAATATATAGGGTGTCCCATTTAAAAAACATAAGTTTGGGCCGTAACTCAAAAACAAAACTTTTTAGAAAAAAACTACCTACGCCACTGAATTCTACGTAAAAAACTCTATAACAATCCATTTTCACTTTATTGAAAAGTTACCAAATAATCGAGATACAGGGGACCGTCAAAAATGACAAATTTTCAAAATCGCCCTGTATGTCAGAAACAAAGGGGCTATGAAAATTTCGTTTGCGGCAATGAAAGTTTCATAAAAAAATAGGACAGTAAGCCGCAAACCCCATCTTTCTATCTTTTATAGTAAGGGAGCTGGTATATGAAAACACACGAAAACTGGACACCCTGTACATACGTAATGTTGACATTTTTGTCTTTTTAAACATTTGTTTTTTTGTTTTTATTTCGGCCCACGGAAGAAAAGTTACCTTTTCTTTCCGTGGGTCGAAAATAAAAGTAACCTAGCAATTGTCGTAAGAGTTGAAAAATTTGTCAACTTGATATCTTGTCTCATATTTTAGACACTTCTGTGACCCTTTACGCATGATAAATGTCTAACGGCGTAATTATTAAAAAAATAAAAGTAATTTTGTTTGGTTGACAGATTTAAAAAATAAATTAAATAGAAATTTTAAAAAATGGTACCACATAAGATAGTATACAAACCTCAGTAAAAAGTTTCAAAACCCTTTGGAGAAATGGTTCACCTCCGCGTTCCGCTCCTCTGTAAATGATTTTTTTTGACAGTAATGAAACACTATCCATTTCGGTATATAATGTACTATTATCGTCTAAAAGCCAGTGGATGGCAGACCGTATGTATTTTACCAAAGTTTATATTTTTCTCAATGACTTCAGGGGCGGATCCAGAACTCATCTCAGGGGGTGCGCAAATAATAATTCTTACACAAACCTTCATGTTTTTTTAAAAAAATACAAAAAGCTTAAATAAAACTAACTAAGAACTAACAAAAAGGTTTACAATTTTTTTTAAAAAACATTTGTATAACTTCTGCATTTTCAAAAGTTCCAGAATCAAACTGGCTACTATCATGTTTTTGTAGCGCTCAATTGGGGCGCGCGCATCCTGCGCCCCCCTCTGGATCCCCGCCCGTAATGACTTTTCTTTACCTACCTTACATGAAATGGAGCTTTATTAAGCTCAGCAGAGTTTTGCTATAGTCTTTTGAACAAGTTGGGCAGTATTTTACTAAAGCTGCTCTTTGACACATCGAAGTATATTAAAGTGCGACCAAAAATAATATTGGCAGACTTTTTTTTTTAACTCTATCACGAAATTACAACCAGCCAAATCGCCTGCTAATAGTATTTTTGGTCGTATTAAATATACTCTTTAATATGCCCAACCGCAGCTTTGGTAAAATTCTGCCAAACTTGGTCAAAAGGTACCTCTCTTATCTAAGTGCCATCCACTGACTTTTTTACTATACATATTGTCATCCACGCTAACAATAAATACGAACATAAATGTAAAAATGTAAGTATTCATTATAAAAAATATATGTAATGCACAAAATATATTGAATTTTATTGAGCTGTACTCGCAATGAACTATTCAATTTATTTATCTTTTGATCGTTGCCAAGACTATTAAAAACTCGCCCATTGATGGTAAAGTCGTAAAAATTTTGAGTATGCAACAACTAGTTAGTTGCCACGACAACACCATATAGGTGGTCTGGAACTTTACAAACTTGTGGGAGAAGAGAAGCTGGTTTTAAAAAAATAGTAACCAATCTACGAAATTTAAACATTGTGCAAATTTATGCAAAGTGTATGTAATCTATAATTTAACTGTATAATTTCATAAAGAGATATTACTACGTTTATATCTAATAGTTGAAGCTAGCTTGAACTAAAGCGGTTTTAAGTGGCTTCAAAAAGCGATATAAACGCGCTTGAAAGATAGGTACTTGAATCGTTCAAGCCAAGCCTGAAAATAGGTAGAGTTGACTTGAAGCCGATTAGAAACATGATATAAACGATTCAAGCGGGCTTAATAACCGCCTAATTTCAGATGAATGCTTCCTCGAACGTCATCAGTGTCAATTTTCATGGATGATTTTGACATTTTGATAAAAAATATGAGTTGAAAAACAGGTGAAAAAACTTTAAAACACGCTCACACTACAACAGCACACAAAACGAGACGAATTAAAATTGAGGTTTGTTTTCAGTTGATGTCCACTGTGAAGTTGGATGCAAAACTGTCGCATGCGTACGACGATGGCCTGAAATGTGCTTGACCTCGATTTTCAATCGACTTTCAAGCCACCGAAATAAACACGTAGACTTGGAATCGCTTCAAAGCCGCTTTGCTTTCAAGCCAGCTTCAACTATTCGATATAAACGTAGTCATAGATAAACCAATTTGTGGGTTTGTAGATTTAAAAGAAAATTCAATACCTAATTGGTATACACGTCATGCCAGCTCGATATGTTTAAATTTTCTTTCAGTGTGTTGAACAAGCAAATAGAAATAAGACAGAGAATGCCTACATATAAACATCCCGAATAGATAGAATAACATATCGGGCTTGCTTTGTTCTTGCTTTAGTTCGTGGCAGTTGAAGTGACATGACGTATATGTATGATGTTTGGTATTTTTTGCTTTTGTATGATAAGCCTATTGGATAAACCACGCTACTGCTAAGATGCAGTGCGTTTTTATGCGAAAGAAAGATCGATGACTAACAAGGAAATATCTATTAAAACACTAAACAATTTTAAAAAAGCCAATAGAAACATGTATTCCTATTTTTTTTTAAGTTTATTGAAAAGTTTCAGATAGTTTTTGGAACTATCCTGTATATTATGTTTATAATTGTAGTAAGATTGTAACACAATAAAATATTCCTATTTGGGTATTATTTTTTATAAATAGGTATTTTATTATTAACCCCATTTTTTACTTCAACTGTTAATAATTTACTAACGTTGTCAAAGCATTATTGCATACTTTTGTTCGCAATTGTGCTAATTAAAGCCGCCAATAAAATTCAATAATTTCTATAAAATAGTTATTATATTTATTATTAATATATCATTAAAATTAGGCAATAACATAATAAATTAATTTAATTTGTGGTGAAACCAGGTTGTATCCAGTATATTAACTTTACAACATGCATGCTTTTATGGTTAAAATTTTATTTTACTATATTTAATAAATATATGAAAATCTTTATTTAAAACTTTGTTTTAGCCGTTTGTGTTAGGACAGCTACAGGGATTTTTCAGAAAGCCAGCTATATATGAGCATAAAAATGTTTTAACTATAGGCAACAAAGGGATCCCTGCCATCTGATTTCGGCCTAACCTTAAAAAAAAACACCTTTAGCCACATTAAAACGTTTATACAACATTTAATCAACAACTTAGCCGGGCCGTTTCGTCACTGTATTAAAAATACGGACGGCATTCTTCGTGTAATCTACCTGTTAGTATTCTACACGCTTTAGACCGACTCCTTTCCACGCATTGGCGGAACTTACCTATGAACCTTTTAATGTGGCTGAACGTGTACAGATTTTTTCAAAAACTGGACCCTGTCTAAAAAATTGATTATACCAAATTCATTTTTACAAGTTGGATTTTAAACGAATATAAAGTGAAATTATCAATACCATATATATATATGTAGGTATGAGTTAACCGGGTCAATAAAGACTTTTTGATAAAAGTCCTTAATAACAGCTCTGATATTAATAATTTTTTTTTAACTTTTTGTTTTTCTTGTACTTTCAGGGGTAATTCTTTATCAAAAAATAAGAAAAATCATATGAACATATGTTCTAAGGGCCCTACTTTCGAAATTACAGCGTTTTAACATTTAACAAAAGTTATTGTTCTTTTATCATAACTTTTATACCAGTTCAAATATTTTTTTAAAATTTTAAAGAGGTTTATTATCATCAAACAAAAATTTGGTCAAGCAAACTATGTACTCTTAACATGACTAACGAACTAACATAAACTAAATAAATGGCGATTTGACCATGCCATGCCGCAAAAACTATACATCGAATAAATAAAGTCAAGAGATCCAATTTAAACTAGTTTTTCTTGTACGCGAAAAACTTTCTTTTAATGTCTAGAAGACCTTTCCAAAAATTTTTAAAAATATCTGAACTTTTGTAAAAGTTACGATAAAAAAACGATTATTTTTCTTAAATTTAACACCCCATAGTTTCAAAAGTAGGACTTTTAGGACATATGTTCATAAAAAGTGTTTTCTTATTTTTTGATAAAGAATTACACCTTAAGGTTTGTTGGAAGATTTTTGGACACCCTGTTTTAATAACATATACTGCATGAGCAATACGTTTTGGTTTATCGGCAAGTAATATAATAACAAAACAAGAACTATTATGTCACATGTTTACATGGCGGTATTTAGTTAGATTGTTCCTTTTCCTCACATTGCTTATGTGTTATGTTATTTAGCTGAACCGGTATATTGTTTAAATTATTCAAATAATTAATTTTTCTCTCTGGGAGGTGTTCTAATTTTAAAAAGTATAGACAAATAAAAATAATAATTAAAAAATAATAATCAAAATCGGAGCTCGGGACTTTCTCCGATTGCCTGTTCTACAGCTTCATTGACTCGACTATTACTTGTTTTTATACCTCGTAGTATAAATAATAATAAAGTAAGAAATCTTTCTCAAAAATATTCTTTAAACCATTTTCCAAGATTTTACGATCAATATGAACGCAAATAAAATTTACTTTTCATAAATACTTTTAGTTTTATTATTACAATATTTAGAGGATACAGAAAATTTTAAATTATTTGAAATCCGTAAAGATAAACCTAAAACTTTCCGTAAGTTGAAAAACTTTAAGAAATAAATTCTCAATTCAGTTTATCGATTAGAGCACGGATCACGGGAAATCTTCGAGGATTTTCGGTTGAGTGAGCAAGACTCCAGGTCATCTGATACGCAGATTTAATTATTGAAAACAATGGCTTAGTTTTGCTTTAAAGGGAATCAGCAGATGTGCATTTATAAACGGATTTGTTCACAAAAAAAAATATTATAGTCTGGGAGGTAGCAACGTACGGAAAACAAGAATTTTAGGTTGGCTGACTTTTTAATACGTTGTTTTCCCTTCTCTTTCGGATAGATCCTCTGCTATCTGGCTGGCGGTAGCGGTTACGTTGGCGCCCAGCTGTAACCTGGACATTTAGAGCGGTCACCCATTTAGAGCCGTCACTGATATGTCAAAAATGCAGACTTTGGTGATATATTATCCTTTCAAGTTTTATCAAAATATACCGAACGGTTCAGAAGTTAAAAGGGGATGACTGTATAATTACCAATAGTAAAAGTGTCTGGCAATAAAAAAAACATGTTTGGCGAACCTATAAAACATGTTTGGTAAACCTCAACCGAACTAAAAATTAGAAAATAATTTTTCATTACAAAGAGTTTGTCACTTCAGAGTAAAAAGCGTGGGGTGCATTTTACTATTTTTTCATAACTTTTCCCTCATAGATATTTGCAAATAGAATAATTATAACATTTAATATATTAAGCACCCCACGCTTTTATTCTGAAGTGACAAACTCTTTGTAATGAAAAATTATTTTCTAATTTTTAGTTCGGTTGCATATAAAAGCGTGTTTTTTAGTTTTTTTAAACTATTATTTATTTTTCATTTTTAGTTCGATATATCAATTAGTTTTAAAAAAAATAAATGCTCCAGTTTATTCACTAAAAAATTCCTTCGCCATTTTGTCAAGAGACACATAGTCAATTAAAAACGCAGCAAGTTGCATGCATCAATTGCCCTTGCGCATTCGCCATAATTAAAAAAAAAGGAATTTATTTATCCTGGCGGTGCTAATCAGGATAACGGGATACTGTTTTTAAATTATTGCATTGTCATCGGTCCTTGATACTTATGCAAAGTTTCAAAGAAATTGAATCGCTGGAAGTTGGTAAAAATTAGGCTCAAAGATTCCGTTACATAGATAGATGGATAGATAGATAGATAGTTAATATTTTGCTGACTGAAACTCTTGGTTGAATTTGTATAATGTTCTCAGAAGTACCTAGTAATTCATTAGTTGGAAGTTAGTTTAAGAATATGTTTTCGGTAACACTGTAGAACACATAACATCGTTTTAATCACCTAGCCTTTAAACAACTATTTACTAAATGCCGTAAACATGTTCGCCAACAATAGGTTTGTTCCAGCAGAATGTTGAAAACATGTTCGCAACAATCGCAAAACGCAGAAATTGTTACAAACATTAGTCAGAAAAGTTGGCAACAGTTTTCTGCTGGAACGAAAAATAAACAAAACGTGCATACTGTTTATACGTCAATTCAAGAAAGGTTATGTTAAAAATTGTCAGTAATGTTTGAAGAAAAGTTTGCAAACTTTTCAAACAGTTTCCAACATGTTTCCAACATCTTAAAACTACTGCTGGAACAACAAAACAATTGTATAATGTTACAAACATGGCACTGCTGGAACGACAAATTAGACTTGCGCAAGATCCGGAACGGTTGCAAACATTTCTGACAGCCTGCTGGAACAAACCTAATACATGGATAAAATGAAAAATTATCGATCTAACCCGTAGATGGCAGCAGCTGCCATAACTAAATATGAAACTTTTGAAGCAATTGTACAGAAGTTCATAAAATCGTTAAACTTATAATGTTTTAGCCAATATTTTAGACATAAATAAACTTATTTGCATGTCAATCTCCGAAGAGTATTTGACATTATTTAGCGTTTCAAAATTTATTTTTTTCGCCGATTTGTGACACAATGTTTAAAAATTGCATAAAAACATTGTGGCAAACTTGTCCGACAAAAAACTTTTTGACATTGACAGGCTAGGTTAAAGCGCCGCTTCTATATATGGCGGTATCAGGGGCGAAGCAACCGCCGTATAAGCCGTATTAATGATACGGGTCCCCCAAGCTATAGGGGCCCCTAAATGTGTGTAAGCAAAAATTTCCAAAATAAGTGGTAGAAAAACAATGTTGAAATAAGATAAAGTATGGATTTGAAAAGTGTGGACCTTTTTTTTTGTTTGATCTTCACAATTTTCCTTGGGGGCCTCCTAACCTGTTTGTGATGCTAAAATTAGAAAAAGAATGAATTTTGAAAGTGGGGTGACCTTTTTTTTGCTCTTCAATTTTTTTTGGGGGTCCCCTAACCTGTTTGTGATACGGGGCCCCTCCAAGGTACGCTACGCCACTGGGCGGTATAAATATTTGTGGTAGATTCTTCAAAAGGAACCTCTCCAAAAAGGTTTAAAAGTGTTATTATCATGAAGTGCATTTTATTACTAACCCAGGGACTATTATAATATATAACTAATAAAATTTCTAGTTTAGTTATAAATGTATAAATATCTTCCCAAAATCGGGTCAAAAACATAATAATGGATAAGGTTATTAAATAGTTAATTATTAGGGAATATAATTCATTTATTTAATTAACGATTGATAATGTCAACTGAAATTGTGGATTTTGGTCCAAATAAAATATTAATTCGTGTAATGGATATATCAAGTGTTTGTTGAGTTAGCAGTATTATTGATAATAATTCAATTTGCTTTGATTTTAAAACTTAAGTGCGTTTTGATTAGAGTTTTAACAGTTTGCAAACAAAGATAACTTACATTTTAAAATATAATGCCTAAGTATTAAATTATTTTTAATAAACTTCCTGTAGACAAGGCCGTGTCTACCGGATGGAGCAAGTGGTGCAATGCACCACGTCGCAAAGCTGCAGAGGAGGAATATTTTGGAATAAAGGGCGAAAAGTAAAGCGAGGACCGTTGTTTGCTTTGCCCTTCAAAATATAATAAAGATGATATAGTTCTGGTTAGTTGGAATGGATTGAATTAACGATGGTTTCCATTTTTTTTAATCCTCAAAAAATTTTCTGTGTCAATACAAATTTTCTGGCAGGGGCAGTCAATAATTTTTTGCACCATGGCGCGTGACTTCCTAGGAACGGCCCTGCCTGTAGATGATCAATTTTTTTAACGTCATACCTAAATTATTGACAAAATGGTGAATAAAAATAAAATTACCTTTATTACAATAAAAAGAATAAACGTTGGTAAAAACAGATTGAACCATTTAAACTTTAAATAGTCTATCAATGTGCAATCACAAAAAATTTGGTCTGGGTTACAAATTTGAATTTGACAATTGGGACATCTTAAGTATTCTATTCGAGATCCATAAAGTCTCACATAACAAACCAGATTTTTGAGCGACATAACGTTGATCAAGCATGCGATGCACTGTTGAAATGGGATTAAAGAATAGACCCACAGGTCACAATTATTTTTTAATCTTAAAAAACCGAATAAATCCACAATTTTAACGATTTTCTGCAACTTACTAAAGATTGGTGGGTGCTGAAGTTAAACTGACCATGGAATTCTGTCGAGGCTAAAAAGACACTAAAAACATGTTGCTTATTATGTGTCATCACTTTTTTAGTTAATTTATTTATAGGAGAATACCAAAACAGAAAAACTAAAATAAAAAAGATTTACTAGAATAAAATTTAACGCTTTTCAAAAAAGGTATCATTTACTTTTTTAATAAATCTAACCGTTAAAAAGGATATTCAAGGTCAAAGAAAGAATAATTTTAAGAAAAATACATTTTTTGTTTTGATAAGTTGTCTACTATTTCTATTAAAAATTAAACACTTCACAATAAAGCTTTATTATACTTCTTTGATAAATCTAAGGATTAAAAAGATATTCAATGTTAAAAATTTATAAATTTTAGGAAAAATTTCTTTTTTGTTTCGAATTTCGTAAATAACTTAAAAAGTATAATAACCTTTTTTGTTTACCGTTTTTTCTACGAAAAACTTATTTAAAGTATTGCTGTATGATTAACGAATGTTAAGATATGATTTTTTATTGGACTGAGAAAAATATGTAAAACTGTAATAAGCTGGATCTTCCCATTGGGACGTCGTTTACGGGGTTATATTGTTGGTTTTGAGTTAACAAAATGGCTCTTTGGCGCCAGAAAGATGTATTGCGTGATTTTATAGATATGTACCAAGGTTATCCATGCTTTTGGAAAGTTAAAAAGTAATAAATACATTGACAAAAATTAAAAAAACCTTTTCGCTGAATCACGCTTATGTTTCAGTTGATCACGCCACCAGCTGCCAAAACTGATGCAGAACTCACAGGTGCATCTAAATCGTGTGTATCAAAAGCTTCATTTGACATTTGCTTTCATGCAAGTGCGTTTCAGGTTTGCATGACCGTGTATACCCCGGTATTAAAATTAAAAGCTCATGGTTGCCGAGCACCGTGCCTAGGAACCAATATACCGCAAAGTACACAAAAATGATAAAGTAAACAAACCTTTTCGAATGCACATAGCCTTGAACAGAGCCTGATTACATATTTTAGATAATAATGAAAGCGAATTATAAAATACATTGCTAAAACACGTATCACCTACTTTAAAAAAAAAACATTCTCTTATTTCGCCTCTGTCGTATTATAAAACTGGTGGCACGTGGCGTGGTACTAGAAACTCGTCGGGTTAAATATTTTTGCTGCAATAAATCATTATTCACAAAAGGGTTTCTTTACTTTATCATTTTTTGTGTACTTGGCGGCATGGCTTTCAGAATGAATAAATATGGACCCAACTTTACCCATTATTGTTGGTAAATATACCATTTCTGGCATTTTGCAGGTTAATGCCGGATTAAAAGAGTTTTTTTGTGAAAATATTGTTGCCTGCGGAATGTGTCTCTTTCACCTGTTAAGTTGATTTGCCCAAAGCAATTTTTTTTAAACACAAAGTACATGAAAATCCTTCATTGCGACTCGCTAATATTTGGTTTAAAATTTTTGCACTTTTTCGCACTAGTGCAAAAAAGTGACACATTCAAAACTAAAATATGTGCGAAAAACTGAACTTCTTTGCACGCGAGTAGGAAAAAAATATTATTTGAAAATTTTCCACGTGTCTCGATTATCGCTTCATAACAACAGACTGTTTTCAATAATTAAATTTGCTTATCGAATAACCTCATCTCCCGCTCGGTGGACCGAAATCACTGCAAGACTTCCTGCGATTTAAACTTTAATCGATAACCCAAACTGCGGATTTATTTCTCAAAGTTTTTCAACTTACCGAAAAGTTTTGGAGTTATCTGTATGGGTAATACCAGGTTTGGGATTTTCAAAATGGGGCCTTGAAAATATGTTTATAAAAATTATTTGGGTTCTTAAGCTGTTATCCTATTTAAAATCTTTTTAAAATAAAATATTGTTTGCTAAAAGATATTTTTATACTCGCTTGAGAAAAAGTTCACTTTTCCGCATGCATTTTAGTTCCGAAAGAGTCACATTTCGGCACTGGTTCGAAAAAATACATGGGGCCCCAAAATTCTTTATTTTATGAAATTTAAAACAATTTTAATTTTACCTACAGAGTAACTTTTTTACTGATAGAGGGTGTTTCCGTATTGCGCAAAAAAATTAAGGGGCTATTACTGAGCTAATTCAATGAATTTTTTTATATATGTTAGGGTTAATGTGGATAGTGCGAGTTATTATGTACAATTACCGAGAACTATGCATAATTACCAGTGCTTGTGGTAAAGGTTGTAAAAACCTTTAATATCACATTTAACGGCAATTATATAAATTTACCATACCCACCAAGTGCTTCCAATTTAAAAAAAAGGCGTTGCTAACCAAAACTAACCTGACCGTGACTTCGGGCACGTTGAATTTTATTTAAAAAAATCCACTACATATATAGAACCTCAAGTAAAAACGATATGTAACTAGGTCTAGACGGTAATACGTGCGCGGCTGCAAGTACGCACGCTCCCCGCGACCTGCTCGCGCCGTTCCCTCTTCATTCCAAAGCTTACGTCAACATGTATAACAGTCACGCGGAAGTTTTACGTAATTACCGGTAAATGTGGATAATTCACTATAGAGGCGCTTTGTGTGGTACATGACAAAAATAACATATGCAACTAATTTTTGGGCAATTTTTATTTATTTTTTCTAAAATAGGATAAAAAAATATAACTTTTCATGTTTTTCCATTATTTTTACGTAGCTTGCTTGTTTTTTTTTAAGTTTTACATCTTAAGTCTTAAGAAAAATAAAATTGAGGACCCATTTAAATTTATTTTTATTTAATTTTTTTAAAAAATAAGTTCTGAATAGGTTCTTAAATTTTTTATCGCAACTTGACAAAGCTCTATAGAACTTTTGGATTTTTATTATGCGATTTTCTAAAAGAGTACCTTAATTATTTCCAAAACAAAAACACAAAAAGATGTACAGTTCTGTTTATAAAACTGTTGTACAGCTATTTTAGGCTAGTTTAAATCAGGGTTTTATAAATGTCTTTAAATTTGACACGGACATTGATTAGTCGGTTTTTCAGAATTTTTTTATGGAACAATATGCCACAACTTAATTCTATTCAAAAACTCAAGTAATTACCTACATACAAGATGGCATACCGATTAGAGAAGTCGTCCATATTATAAATACCAGTAAAAATACAGTGCAAAAAATAAAACGTCGATGGGAAATTGAAGAAACACTGGAAAAAAAGAAACCAACAGACAGACCTAGAATATCTACCCATGAAGAAGACGATGTCCTTATAAGGTATTTACAAGCCAATCCATTTTAAGTTGCTCTAAATGCTATAGATCAAACGAATTTCCCAGGATCTGGACCAACGGCCTGTAGGAGAATTAAAAACTTATATCTTAAAAAATATGGTGCTGCAAATAAATAAGTGTCTAAGTAATGAACATAAACAGGGCAGAATAATATAAGATATTGTTACTGTTTTAGATGTTATGGATGTTACATATATTTTTGTTCTAAACTAAATTAATCTGAAACTTGTTATAGATCATTCATTGTCAAATTTTGTGATTTTAAAAATATATTTGGTGTTATTTCTAATATATAAGAAATAATTTGAAATGGATTGAACCCATCATATAATTTTAAAAATAATGTATATTTGCATATTTATGTACAACTTTTTTTAAATACTGGATATTGCAGGCAGGTTTACACGATACAACTGTTGTATAACTTTTTATTGAACACAGAACTGTACATCATATTGAATAAAGAACAACCTTAAATTTATAAAAACTATTTTTATTTTTTGCATCGGGTAAAGTTAAACAAATCTTCTTATAAAAAGGTTAATTTTCTTAAATGAAAAGCTTCGTCAAATTAAATATACAGAAAAGGAAAACAAAAATTTACGTTACTTTTAAACGTTCTTTTACTGCTGTTTTAAAGCCAAAACAATAAAATTCCCGTAAACTTTTATCATGAATAAAAGCTTTCGTAATAAACACGTATTTATCGAAACAAAATAAAAATAGCATAAAAATAAGATCTTTTAAGTAATTTCTGTAAAATGAAATTACAAAGAGTTTTTGTTTAATAACACCCCAGTAGAAAATCTTATTTAAAAGCAAAGGTAAATGTTGCTAATACTAACTTTTATTTATTTTAACTCAATATAAAATCAAGCTAATTCATCAAGCCGCATTTTAAGTTGGTCTTATGAGTTTACATTATTTTATTAAAATTATATTCTTATAGAAACACATAGGTGAACTGACCGAACTGGTATGGAATTGTTTAAAAGCGCACGTCCAGTTATTTTTAGTTCGGAATTTTTATTTGCCCCAAACGACTTTCTACAGCTAAGGATGTTTTCTAATCTAGCTTTTTGGTCAGTATTTTTTATGTTAAATAAAATTCTATATCATTAAAAAAATTAAATAAATCTAAACAAAAGTAGTAAGTGGTTATGCAGTCGAGAGCATCATGAGGTCTCTTAGAGGGTGACGAGAGATTCCCAGCCTCCTCTCGTTTTTCTTATATATGTATGTATTTAAATATAGATTAAATTCAAACGACAAAAAAGGTTAAAATAAGTATATACCTGCTGCTCTAGTAATATTGTCTATATGTTTTATTCAAAACTCTAATTATTTCATTATACAGGGTGATTTAAAAATCGATCCAAAACCAAAATAAAAATTGAACTTTGACGGGCTTGTAACTCGAAAACAAATGACATTTTGAAAAAAAAATTATATGAAGCTTTACCCTTATTTTGTCAAGTAGAATCACCCCCTTATATTTCGTGATCGATTTTTGAATCACCCTGTATACATACATTTATACGAAATAGTAATTAAAAATTATATGATTATATACGCTCATAATCAGAAAAATATCTAAAAATCAGCAAGTATCTATAATAATCTGCATAAAAAGTGACAAAAACAAATATTCTATAAACAACCTTAAATTTCTGTACTATAAAAACAACAGCTAACCATGTCGATAATGCGCATAAAGTCCCGTACTGAACTTTTAGTTCCAACAAATATCCAAGAACTGCTAATCCGGTTATGAACCGCTAACAAACTGATCCCATTGTGACTCGCGAACACAGAACTGTTACTTAAAATTCAGGATTTTACTAACTTTTTTACTGCGCATGCGAATAATCCCTGAACTGGTTCAGAATCGGACCCGCGAACAAAGCTGATTACTAAAACGTGGAGGGTCGATAAATTGTATTGTTTTTTCCGTTGGTCCCGGTGATTATCAAAGTATATTTATAAAATATACTATCTTTTTTTTAATGAAATACTACAATTTCTATTACCACTTTTTTACATTTCCACGCAAAAATTTAGGTAAAAAAGTTATCTAATACCAGGATATTAACAACTTAAAACGGTTTTTAATTTTCAGTTTTTTTTAACTTAACCATTTTAATTAGCCTAAAATATACATTGCTTGTCTAAAGTCAGGATCCCCTTCCTAACTAATGAATTGTTGAATTTTTTTAAGATAATTTAAGGACTTTAGTAAGACCATATAAAACAAATTTAAGGCAAGAAGTGACAGATATAAACGTCAAACTGTAATTTGGGCGCCATTTTGAAGAAAAATATGAATGAAAAATGTTGCTCATAACTCCTGATAAATAGTTTATAACTGCAGAATATAAAGTGAATACCTTAACCTACCACAAAATAGTCGTAACTTTGAAAGTTACCTGAATACCTGATTTGGATGACCATATCTCCAAAACTACTAAAGTTGGATATACCTAATGTAGTATTTTCTTAAAGGTCTTTTAGATATCTTTTTAATGGTGATATAATATACAGGGTTCATCATTTAAAAATATATATTTTTGTCCTAACCCTGTATATTATCACCAATATTAGCATTAAATAAACCAATAAAAAAGCTTTAAGAATAAACCACATTAAGTCTATCTAAATTTATTAGATTCGGAAATATTGCCATCTAAATGAGGTATTTAGGTAATTTTTAAACTACCGCCATTTTGTAGTAGGTAAAGGTATTAACTTTATACTATGGGGTTATAAAGTATCCATTAGGAGCTTTAAAATAATGTACCACAAGATACCCCTTTCCATTTTTTTTTTCAAAATGGCGCCTAGCTGACATTTATATCTGTCGTTTCTTGTCTAAAGTTTGGTTTATGTTCTCTGAAGTTCACTGAAGTCCTAAAATTTTCATGAAGAACTACAAAACAATTCAAATGTTTGGTCCTGAATTTAGACAAGCACTGTATTAATAATATATTATTGACTCATTTTAAACAAAGTCGTATCTTCTATAATAAGAAAGTTAGCTATAGTAAAATGACTTAACTTTGAACATACTGTATTTAAAGTATACATCATAATTCCATTTTAATGACATGGCACAACATACTCCTGTTTTTTAAAATGGCGACCATACTTGATTCATATTCATATTCTGTGATAAAGGTTGCCTACCCAATAGAGAAATTCCCATATTATATGTCTTATTAAAAATTTTCAAAATTTACCTATTTAATATTATTTATATACGCACATTTTATTATCCATATTATTTTATAATGTGATTTTTATATAAAGACACAATTAAATGTATAAAAAAACATTATAGCTTTAAACCGCCAATTCAAGTACTTTTATAAAAAGCTTTTACAATTTAAAACTTTTATTACAAAAATATATTATTTGCTGGAGTTATTTAGAAAGTTTACAAATGAAAATAAAAATAAATTTAATTTACTAAAACTTCACAGTTAAATAAATTAAAAGAAAACTTGAGTAAATTGTATTAAATTTTAATCTACCTTAGCTAATTTGATTTAAATTTAAAAGATAAAAAAGAGAATTGTAAAGTTTAGGTTTTTCTTTTCTTTACAATCTAAGTAAGCAAACAATTATTTTTATTTGTATGCTTTGCTACAATTTGTGCAAATATTAATAAATGGTATTAAAGACCTAGAAGCAACACACAAATTACATAATTGTTGCTTTTTAACACGCTTTTATTAACTTGGGTTGTAACTATCTATCTATCTATCAATCTATCCATCTGGCTGCCTATGTAACGGAATCTTTGAGCCTAATTTTAACCAACTTCCAGCTATTCGATTTCTTTGAAACTTTGCACACGTATTAAGGACCCATGACAATGCAATAATCTGCAAACAGTATCCCTTTATCTTTTTTTTAATCGCCAGGAAAAAAATTCCATTATATTATAAAAACAACACCTAGGATGCCATCTGTTGGAAAAATTTCAAACTTTGCTATTAAATGAGGGAAGAAATTTTCATATTCTGTGATAAAGGTTGCCTACCCAATAGAGAAATTCCCATATTATTGTCTTATTAAAAATTTTCAAAATTTACCTGCTCTTAATATTATTTATATCCGCACATTTTATTATCCTATTATTTAATAATGTGATTTTTATATAAAGACACAATTAAATGTATAAAAAACATTATAGCTTTAAACCGCCAATTCAAGTACTTTTATAAAAGCTTTTACAATTTAAAACTTTTATTAAAAAAATATATTATTTGCTGGAGTTATTTAGAAAGTTTACAAATGAAAATAAAAATAAATTTAATTTACTAAAACTTCACAGTTAAATAAATTAAAAGAAAACTTGAGTAAATTGTACTAAATTTTAATCTACCTTAGCTAATTTGATTTAAATTTAAAAGATAAAAAAGAGAATTGTAAAGTTTAGGTTTTTCTTTTCTTTACAATCTAAGTAAGCAAACAATTATTTTTATTTGTATGCTTTGCTACAATTGTGCAAATATTAATAAATGGTATTAAAGACCTAGAAGCAACACACAAATTACATAATTGTTGCTTAACACGCTTTTATTAACTTGGGTTGTAACTATCTATCTATCAATCTATCCATCTGGCTGCCTATGTAACGGAATCTTTGAGCCTAATTTTAACCAACTTCCAGCTATTCGATTTCTTTGAAACTTTGCACACGTATTAAGGACCCATGACAATGCAATAATCTGCAAACAGTATCCCTTTATCTTTTTTTGAATCGCCAGGAAAAAAAATTCCATTATATTATAAAAACAACACCTAGGATGCCATCTGTTGGCAAAATTTCAAACTTTGCTATTAAATGAGGAAGAAATTTTTAGTGGGTTGCAATAGTGTTGGCAACGGTCCAAACATTTCCTGGATTGCCATCTGTTGGCAAAATTTCAAACTTTGCTACTTAATGAAGAAGAAATTTTTTAGTGAGTTGCAATCTGTTGCGAATTTAAAATTTGCTACATTGTCATTTCATAGGGGCTGGTTACTTTCTTGTTGCTACTTAATTAATTAGTATGTTCTAATTTACTGTTATATTAAGAATTTGTGCAGTATAACGAACTAAAAAATGAAAAATAATTAATAGTTTAAAAAAACTAAAAAACACGCTTTTATATGCAACCGAACTAAAAATTAGAAAATAATTTTTCATTAAAAAAATATTGTCACTTCATAGTAAAAAGCGTGGGGTGCATTTATACTATTAAATGTTCATAACTTTCCATCATGATATTGGCAAATATCATAATTATGGAACAGTTATGAATAAATAGTAAATGCACCCCACGCTTTTTACTATGAAAGTGAAAATATTTTTTTAATGAAAAATTATTTTCTAATTTTTAGTTCGGTTGCATATAAAAAGCGTGTTTTTTTAGTTTTTTAAACTATTAATTATTTGTGTTATATTAATTAAAATATTATCTTTCAAAAGAAAATAGTTTTAATTCACCTGCTACAAAAGTAAGAAAGCATTTAATTGTTAGTAGGGTTGTTAAATTTAAAAAAAAAACATCGGAATATCGATAAATTGCTCAAACTCGTCGCGTTACTATGTACGCATGCATTTGATTTTGACGCAATGTCGCGTTGTTTGCTCGCCGCTCCACTATGTTTTTAGCCTAATATGTCAGCGAAGAACGCGATAGAATTGTGTGGAACTGACCAAAATAGTGTTTGGAAATTACTCAGTCTTTTTGGAAAAAGAACCTAGATATGAAAGAATGTAGTAAAAAAGAATTTCGGACTTCCATTGTCTTTATAAATTAATTCACACAACGTTTAGGCAGTACTATCTCTGTCTATTCTCAAGTGTAAACTAAACCTAATTCCTAAAGCTACTTAGTTTTATACACACTGGGAAAGATCATTCACCCGTGAGTTGGGTTCGGTCAAGCGTGGGGTTGCTCACCCTAGACGCCGGCATTAGTATGCTTTAATAGTGGTTTCCAAATGTTTGTAATGTCCACAGTTGGATTGCTAAAAACATTATTATTGTTTTCAATAAAGACAGCTTCCTTAAATTTGCTTTCTACAATGTGGTTTCCTGTGAACAACCCGTGCTTCTGACCACTTGATATTGTGTTGTTGATACCAAACATGGTCAGCGATCCCTGATTTCGATGTCCCCCCTGTGTGTGTTGTTCGTGCTCTGCCAGTCTTACATTTAAAGGGCGTTTTGTTTCTCCAATGTACGACCCACCACATTGGCATGGTACCTGGTAGATACAATCTTTCTCTTGTGTGGATAAATCGGGTTTTGTTTTTGTCAAAAAGCTTCGTAACGTAAATTCAGACTTAAAGACGGTTTTAATTTCATATTTCTTTGCTATTTGTCTAATCTTTTCAGACGTTCCTTTCATATGGAATTGTTAATAGAGAGAAAGTATCTTGCTCAGGTGGTCGCACTGGTGGTCCCACATTACAACTATTTATAATTATATTTATAGATCTCTCAGCATAACCATTCTGAAGCAAATCCATTTTGACATTTCCTAGTTCTGTATCCAGGGTTGCTTTGTCGCTGTGGTTGCGCGTTTATATAGCGTTTTATTATTCCCAGTTTGGTTGCTTTAGAATAGTTTGATTGAAAATTAAGATATTGTCCCGTGTGTGTGGGTTTCCTATATACTAGGCATACCCTTACCTTGGCCACCCCCACTCCTCCACCCGTGACGTCATCACGAGGAATCTTGGGCGACGCCTATTTTAGGGTACTGCGCATGCGCGTCATATTTAGGAATCTTGCGCAACGCGTTGTTTAGGGCGTGGTCAATCTGTCATCTGTCAAATGTCATCTGTCACCTGTCATATGTCAAAATCT
This sequence comes from Listronotus bonariensis, assembly GCA_014170235.1. Taxonomy (NCBI): domain Eukaryota; kingdom Metazoa; phylum Arthropoda; class Insecta; order Coleoptera; family Curculionidae; genus Listronotus; species Listronotus bonariensis. The sequence goes on from JACEGR010004063.1 coordinate 92,732, forward strand.
CTGACGTCATATTTAGGAATCTTGTGTGACGTATTATTTAGGGCGTGGTCAATCTGTCAAACGTCATCTGTCATCTGTCAAACGCCATCTGTCATCTGTCAAATGTCATCTGTCACCTGTCATATGTCAAAATCTCTGACGTCATATTTAGGAATCTTGCGCAACTCTATATTTAGGGCGTGGTCAATCTGTCATCTGTCACCTGTCAAATATCACGTGACTTAGAAAATGGCGCCTGTCAGCTGTCACCTGTCATATTTCTTGAACCACGTGCTTACGTGTATGAGATAAGGCAGTACGCATGCGCAAAAAATATTGTCAATATAACCTAGAAATAAGGCGTTGATTGAAATGACATAACCTAAATTTATACGGATAAGCCTAGGGCTCCGGTCCCCACGTTTAGGGCTCAGGGCCCTACGTCTAAGGCTCCGGTGCCCCGCGCTTTACCCGAGGGCCCCATGGTCGTTGACATAACCTTACATTTTACCAGCACGTGGCTTATATTTAAAAAAATGGCGAACTTACTTCATTAGGTGGTCAACATAACCTCAAACTTATATGAATCTTTACGCATGC